>SEYY01021770.1:97500-105000 GCA_009176605.1 Armadillidium nasatum
GATTCAAAATACGACGGATACTGCAATCGGATTTTAAAATAAACGGTTCCTGGATCCGATTCATAAATTAGAAGTATCAACTCACATATCAGAATTTAATGAATCGAACCACAAATGGATTCTAATATCGATTAAAGAAAGATCGAAATATTCTTCGTTTCTCGAATATCATGTGATCAAATAACTTATAATACGAACGCCTTCCGGCTATTATATTAGTGAACCATCTTCAATGAGAACGAGGAAAAGACAGAGAGAAGAAGAAAATGAGAGACAGGCAAAAAGAGACAGACAAACAGAGAGAGAGAGACAGAAAGACAAACAGAAAAGAGAAAAAAGGAGATAGAAAAAGAGAAAGAAAGAAAGAGAGAGAGAGAAAAGATGAAAGATAAGAAAGAAGAAAAAGAAAAAAAATAATAAAAAAAAAAAAAATAAATAAAAAAATAAAGAAAAAAAAAAAAAAAGAGTCCAGAGAGCCCATAAAAACCCACATGAATATGATAAATTCAAACCATTCATAAAATTAGGCACCACCGTGCTTGAAACACTGCACTGAAAGTGTGCAAATCTAACGAAGTGTGGAAAATAGAAATAGGATATGAGGCACAGATTGTCTTCGTCGTCGTCTTTAGAATAAAGAAAGCTGTTACCCTTGAATCATATAGATAGGCAGAGAATGGATTGTCTTAGGTAAGAGGATTGGGGGCAGTAAAAGGAAGAGATCAGACTGTTTGATATATAGTAGTACATGAGCCAATCTTAAAGAAGGACGTATGGGAAAAAAATATGATCAGGAGAAGAAAGTTCATTGTAATAGTGACAGTATAAGAGCATGAAAACAATTCTGTGCTTAGAAATTAGACTGGAGCGAGTTTATGATAGTAGAGGTGCTGATTAAGCGAAAACCCCTGGACTGTAAACACCATTTAACAAAAACTGTTTAAGATGAATCAATCCAAATGCATTCTCCGTTTACGAGAAAGTTCAGCAACCTTTTGAAAAGTTAGTAACTGATCTTCATAAAGATTTAATGGTGCCTTAAAATATCTATTTAAAATCAGCTTATTAGCGAAATACTGGATGATTCTCCTTGAAAAGATAAAAAAGAACTTCCAAGATAAACAAAACGATTACCACAGGACATATTTAAGTATCCGTTATCTGATTTAGAAGATTCCAGATTTTATTTTGAAGATTTCGTTTAAAAGATTAATGAAATAAATGAAAAAACTGAGTTTATAAAGCACTGAAAACAATGTGTTTCTAGATCCAGTCAGGGTGTTTAAGAATGGTGAGAAATATCTATTGATTCGCTTGATACAAAGAAGATCTACAGGAATCACCTATTAGCTGCTTGAAATTTCATTTTTCAAATTGAATATAGTTATGTATGGTAGAATAAGTTACAGCACTACATATCTGATGATGAAGACAAAAGGTTATATATATATATATATATATATATATTATATATATATATATATATATATATATATATATATATATATATATATATATATATATATATATATATATATATATATATATATATATAATATATATATATATATATATATATATATATATATATATATTAGTAGTATAGGTAGCTCTTTGGGCAGATGCTAGATTTGGCAACCTATCCGGAAAAGGCCCTAACGGGATTGTGGTTTGTAGTTGCAAATCACTGCTCTCAAATTGATCTCATGCTCTTTCCTGACATCGTTTTGGGGGTTCAACCCATCGAAATTGGACTCCAAGTCGGGGTAAGGGGCAAATGGGGGTTACGTGAACCCCCAAAATTTCTATCTGAAAGTTACCTGAGCTTGCAGAATTGCTACTTTCAACTCCTTCCCTTTCCTGACCTCCTTTTGTCGGTTCAGTTCGGCTGAAATCGACTCGAATTTTGGATGCCCGGGTCCGTGGAGTCCGTGAACCGACAAAAAAAAGATCAGGAAGGTCCGTGAGATTGCAATATTGCGAGCAATTGCAGAAAAGACAGTTAGAGCCTTTTCCGGACAGGTTGCCAGATCTAGCATCTACCGAAAGCGCTACCTATACTACTATTATTATTATTATTATTATATATTATATATATATATATATATATATATATATATATATATATATATATATATATATATATATATATATATATATATATATATATATATATATATATATATATATATATATATATATATATATATATATATATATATATATAAGAGTTTCTTTATGTGTGCGAATTGGAGGTCATTCGAAATGTCAGAATTTAAAACAGAATGATATTAAGAATATGAAAAAAGCCGAAGAAATCCAGAAGAGACATTCAACGAATTTTTGAAAATGGTTTTGAATGTGAAAAGAAAATTTCTAATATTAAAATCTACTTTCGATCGGTTTTGATGAAAGGAAGCAACATCGAAAGAGACACCTATCGGAACGTATTTTCACTATTTTTTTTTTTTTGTTTAAAGGAACGACGAACGGATATAAATATCTTGTATATAAAAATAATTCTTGGCAGCCTCGGCAAAATTTGTCGACTTTTTTTTTTTTTTTTTTTTTTTTTTTTTTTTTTTTTTTTTTTTTTTTTTTTACATAAAAGGAAGAAGTTATTCTTCTTGAATTATGATCAGTGGAATTCAGACTTCCAGATATACTCGAGTTTTTATGGCATATATATAATATATATATATATATATATATATATATATATATATATATATATATATATATATATATTATATATATATATATATATATATATATATATTATATATATATATATATATATATATATATATATATATATATATATATATATATATATATATATATATATATATATATATATATATATATATATATATATATATATATATTATATATATATATATATATATAATATATATATAATATATATATATATATATATATATATATATATATATATATATATAGACAGAGAGAGAGGGAGAGGAATAAGACAGCAAGATTAAATGCTCTCCAGATTGTACATCAAAACGGATCTGATTTTGCTTAACTCCTCACCAAAATATCGATAATTAAAAAAATAGAATAAGGCAAAATATCGATGATTAAATGAATATATGAATAAAAAAAATTAATGAGCAAATAAACAAATTAAGATTATCCCTCGAGTAATTAAAAAACAAAAATAAATCAAAAAGTCTTGGTGGCTTCTTCTATTTCAAGACTGGAGGTCAACTCCCCCCCCCCCCAAAGGGGTGATGGATGAGGGGCTGCCTTTCAAAACCACCTTTCTAGACTTCTCCAAGTCTAATGTCATGGAAGCCATTTTGTCTTATTTATTTTTAAAAAATGATGTATTGTCTTTAATAGTGTTTATTATGTGCGAAAGAAGAGTCTACTCCATGTGGAAGAATGTGGAGATGAGCAGTGCAAAAGGGTGCGTACCATTGGGCACTGGAGCGAAATATGAAGTACCCTTGACACTCCATATACTCAATCAGAAGTACCCTCATAGCCTCTGAAGCGATTAATATTATATATATATATATATATATAATATATATATATATATATATATATATATATATATATATATATATATATATATATTATATATATATATATATATATATATATATATATATATATATATATATAATTTAATTGAATCAAAGGATGTTCGCTTAACTGCGAGAAACCCGTTCTTCCTTCAATTTCATATGAATAACAATGGCTTTAAGCACTTGACAATCTTCGAACAGAGAACAACATGAGATCCCAAATGCAGAACATCGTTTTCACGGAGGAAAACGTGCAAAATTAACTCATTCGAAAAACAGATTCTGTTTCCTTGGAAATAAAATATACATATATATATATATATATATATATATATATATATATATATATATATATATATATATATATATATATATATATATATATATATATATATATATATATATATATATATATATATATATATATATATATATATATATATATATATATATATATATATATATATATATATATATATATATATATATATATATATATATATATATATATATATATATATATATATATATATATATATATATATATATATATATATATATATATATATATATATATATATATATATATATATATATATATATATATATATATATATATATATATATATATATATATATATATATATATATATATATATATATATAGATATAATATATATATATATATACCGATACCGATAGGGATGGAGTGAAGTATCGGTATCGGTATCGGTATCGGCAAGTATCGGCATATTTTCCGATACTTATCGGTATCGGTATCGGTAAAAAATTTTCGGAGTATATCGGTATCGGTATCGGTATCGGCAAAATTTTTGGATAAGAGTAAAGTATCGGTATCGGTATCGGTATCGGTAGTAGTATCGGCACATTTTACCGGTAGGTATCGGTATCGGTATCGGTATTTTTAATTTTCGGTATCGGTATCGGTATCGGTATCGGTATCGGTAAAAATTTGGTATCGCTCCATCCCTAATATATATATTATATATATATATATATATATATATATATATAATATATATATATATATATATATATATATATATATATATATATATATATATATATATATATATATATATATATATATATATATATATATATATATATATATATATTAGAGGTGGACCGGATATCCGCATCCGCATCCGCAACTGCGGATATCCGCATCATTTTTCCAATATCCGCATCCGCGGATATCCGCAATTGGATATCCGCAACCGTCCGCATGCGCGGATAGTAAAAAATTACGTATCATGCAATCGATAAAAACTTTCTAAAGGCAAAACTTTGTATTGAATGCAGAACCTCTTTCTGAACGCCATACAGGCGACTATCTTGAAACTGTATTTGAAAAGATGCTGACAAAATGGAAGATTTCATTAAATGAAGTGCACTGCGTAGTCAGTGATTCGGGACAAATATAAAAAAAAAAGCACTTTCTCTGGCAAGAGTGAAAAATGTAGATTGCTTTGCACACCAAACTCAGATAGTAGTTAAAAATTCCATTATGAGTCAAAAATGTGTATCCGATTTAATAACCAAATGTAGGTTAATTGCTACGCATTTCAATCACTCCGTTGTAGCCCAAAATGAGCTGAAGAAAATACAAACAAGATTAAATGTTCGTCCACTTTCTGTCATGCAAGATATTCAAACACGCTGGAATAGTAGTTTGCATATGCTTGAGAGGATGAGCGAAATTAATGAGGCCATTTGCCTTTATGCTTCAAGCAGCACAAAATAAAGCCTCTAACAGCTGACGAAAATGACATTTTAAATAATTTTATTAACATCCTTAAGCCTTTTGAAGAATTAACAAAGACTATAAGTTCAGGCTGAATCATGTTTGTCAGATGTGATACCACTTGTTTCAACATTGAAAGTTGTGTTAACAAATGTTATTAAGTCTAAGGGAGTTTCAAGGATGACTGAAACATTAATGAAGGAGATGAACGACAGATTTGAAAACCTGGAAAATGATGATGCTTATACAATTGCAACCTTTTTAGATCCTAGGTACAAAACAAAAATTTTTAAACCACTTGTTTCTCAGAATGTTAAAATCAAATTAGGATGCTTATGCGATGAGATGATAGAAACAGCTAAAATAATGCCTTTCAAGAAAAAGCAAAAGCTGTCAGATACAAAAGAAACAAAATCTGTTAGCTTAAGCATTGCTAAATCAATGAAAGATCTTCTAGCTTCCAGCAGAATGAAGAATCACAGTCAGAAGTGTCAAAGGATACAATATCGATTATTGAAAATTATCTGAAACTCCCACGTTTGGAGGCAGATAAAGACCAACTGGTTTGGTGGAGAGATAATTGCAAAAGTTTCCCTTTTCTTGCTGAGCTGGCAAGGACTTATTTAGCATGTCCTTCAACTAGTGTTGCTAGTGAGCGTCTTTTCAGTGGAGCAGGCCTCATTTACGACGAAAAGCGAACCAAACTTTCACCTGAAAGAGCCCCTAAAGCTTTTATTTCTAAAAAATAACTTACCAATTATTAACTTCAAATGGAATATGTGAAACTGTGAAGTGTGAAGGTAATACTGAATTACTGGCCATATATATATATATATATATATATATATATATATATATATATATATATATATATATATATATATATATATATATATATATATATATATTAATATATATATATATATATAACCATTTTCCAAATGGGTGGAGGTTGGGGAAAGAGGTTGGTGGGGTGTTCAAGAGTTGGATCCCCGTCCCACACCCTGGTAACATAGATTCTGGATATTATATTTAAAATTAAAACTATCCGCATCCGCATCTGCGGATATCCGCAATTGAATATCCGCAACCGCATCCGCATCCGCGGATAGTAAAAAATTACTATCCGGTCCACCTCTAATATATATATATATATATATATTTTTTTTTTTTTTTTATATATATCACCTCTGGTGGGCAAAGGCCAGAGGCCTACCAAAATTCCACCAGAGTTGGGGAAAAGACGGAAGTCTGGTCAAACTAAAGGCCGACATGTCCCGATACACGACGTTTGAAGGTGTGTAAGTCATAGGAAGTTGGAAAAATAGAAGAAGGGAGTGTGTTCCAGACTTTACCAGTAGAGTACATGTAGGACAGAGCATAGCGGTTAAGTCTGGGGTCAGAGAGTTGGACAGAGAAAGGATGAGACTGTGTGGAAAGTCGAGTCGCATGAGCCCTTCTCAGAGGAGGAGGTATGCGACGAGAGAGTTCAGAAGAGCAGTGTCCATTGTAATAGCGATAGTAAAGAGAGAGAGACGCAACAATTCGACGGGCAGAAAGAGATTGAAGAGAGTTAGTAAGAGCAGGAGAGTTGATGAGACGAAATGCCCTAGACTCCACCTTCTGTAGGAGAGCTGTATGTGTGGAACCACCCCAGATGTGTGAAGCATACTCCATACAGGGGCGAACAACACCCCTATACAGAGCAAGCAACTGGGTGGAGTGAAGAAATACTGAAGGCGCCTCAGAACACCCAACCTCTTAGAAGCCTGTTTAGAAAGAGAGGTAATGTGATCTTTCCAAGAAAGATCACGAGAAAAGGAAACACCGAGAATATTAAGAACAGATGAAGGTCTGAGTTGAGTGTTTTCGAAGAAGATATCATAGTTGTGTGGAAGATTGTGTCGAGTGGAGAGATGGAGGAATTGAGTTTTGGTGGCATTGAAAACAACCATGTTCTCTCTGCCCCAATTAGAAATACGAGATAGATCAGAGGTCAGCTGCTCTAAGGCAACCCTCCTTGCGTCTAGTAACTGTTGTTGAGAGGGCGCCTTTCAAATTGAAAAGAGTAATGAAGGGTGGAGTCATCAGCATAGGAGTGGATAGGAGATGAAGTAACAGAGAGAAGATCATTAATGAATAGTAGAAAAAGTGTTGGGGATAGGACAGATC
>SEYY01021770.1:115000-122500 GCA_009176605.1 Armadillidium nasatum
ATAAAGAATATAGTGTACTCTCTATGTTGAGATGTTTAGATATTTAGAGGCAATATTCCAGAAGAGACTAAAGTTAGTCGTTTATATAAATATAAATATTTATATAAACGGAGATGTTACACTGCAAGAATAAGTTTTTGAGAAAAATTATGATTTTCTCACCGGTTAAAACGAATAAATTCAACCAGTCTTAAGCCTCCAAGAATATTTAGTTTAATAGTTGCACAAACAGAACTTTCTAAGATTTGAGGAATATCGCAATATTGACACCAAATGCAACAATTTTACTTCAAGAATATCCCCGACTTCAAACCAATTACCCGACTTTTATACTTTTATTTGGACTAGAAAAAACGACTCTGAAAGCAACTAACAAAAAATCGAAGAATATTCTATGAAGATTTGCAAAGGACGATTTAAATTCTTGAATCAAGCAAATCAAAAGTTTGACAAGACTAAAGTTAGAATTGACGATGTCAAACTCAAAGACTCTACGCACCCAAAATTAGGAAAAGTTCTCTACACAATGAAGAATTGAACGCAAGGTAAATAGTTCAAGACACAACGAAGCATCGAGAAAAAGTGATAGAATATAAATCTGGCAACCTTTGCCTTTAGCCACCAGTCTCCAAAAATATTTGTCTCCTTTTTTAGCCAGATTTTTTAATCTGGCTACCTCCAAATACAATTTTAATAATAATAATAATAATAATAATAATAAATAATAATAATAATAATAATAATAATAATAATAATAATATATAAAAATATATATAAATATATATATATATATATATATATATATATATATATATATATATATATATATATATATATATATATTATATATATATATATATATATATATATATATATATATTATAACAATTTTGTTTAATTTTCATTAATGTTTTGCCCCCTCTTCCTAAAGCTTTAAACTTCCTTGAAAGCATTTGCTATATAATCTCTTTCTTTTATTTTTCATTTCTTTACCAATTATTTTTCGTCTAATATATTTGTTGCGAGTTGATGACAATGGAGACTGAAATATAGCAGAAGCGTCTCCAAGTGAGTTGAATTAATTGGAAAGCATAAACCTTTGAAAAGTCCCACTGGGACTCTTGGGAGTCTCTGGGTTTTTGTATCAATACTCAGATGCAGTTTACTTTATTTGGGAACCTCATCAGTCGAGATGTCTTACTGATTTTTGGGATTTCGACAATACTGTAATGATATTTCTACACCTTTTTATCACTTTTTTGTGCTTCACAGCTGAGTCCTCATTAGAATGAATATTAGAATGTATCATATAGTGAATGGAACTGTAGAGTAGTTATAAAAGAGGAGTATATTGCAAGATTTAGTGTATTAGTGAGAAATTTGATTCTCAGTCTGCTTGGATGTCCGATGAGAAAGGAACACAAATAATGTAAATATGTATTTCCACCTTTTCCTCAACGTTGCATTACAGTTATTTTTGTCTAAATTATCAGTAGCCTTGATCTAGGTAGTAACGTTTTACAGAAGGTCCAGATCTCGATTCAAAGTGGTGCAAATTTAATTCACTTCGATAGTTAAACAGTAATTATATTTAAAAATGAAATATTATAATATATATATATATATATATATATATATATATATAATATATATATATATATATATATATATATATATATATATATTATAATATAGTACCTATATTCAATGTTTGTTATATTTTAGAGGTTCCAAAACAACCTGGAGCTTAAATCACCATAATTTACCTAACCAGTCGTAGACCTAACAAAAACGTAACGTTACCAGCATAGAAGTAAAGTCAATTAGCTTTAAATAATTCTTGAAGTAACCAAAACTCTTTTAAATAAAAGTTATTTAAAGAAATTTTCCATCAAAGCAACGCAATTTCGCAGTTGTCCATTTTTCCCTTTGAGAATGCACCATTAATACGACTGGTTAAATTATCATTACTTTTATATGCAACAAAGCCCGAAATTATGACCAAGTTTTAAATTTAAATTCCTAAAAGAAAATAATTATAATTCTCTCTTGAGAATATCATTAAGGAACATTTAATAATAGTAATTATTTAATTAAACTCGGACATGTAAAGAGAAAATAACGTACAGCAACCTTCTAATTATCCAAACCTACACAATATTCATAATTAATTAAAGTACTTATATATATATATATATATATATATATATATATATATATATATATATATATATATATATATATATATATATATATATATATTATTATATATTTATATATATATATATATATATATATATATATATATATATATATATATATATTAGTATATATATATATATATTTATATATATATATATATATCTATATATATATATATATATATATATATATATATATATATATATCTATATATATATATATATATCTCAGGTAAAAACCTAACTGTTTTGATCCATTTACTGTCTCTATTGTCAATTTTCAAATAATGGATGCAGAGATTATGCGTGCGAGGACGGTGTCTATTTTCTTGCTATTACTCTTAAGCTTTCAAAATTTTCTACTTAATAGGTTCGACTTTACTGTTAATCTACTGTTTTTCTCCTAACTCTACTAATTATCCTAAATTGACTATCTAAACTCTGATTTAAAGCGTATTCGACGATCTCTCCTGAAACCGTTATCCTGAGTTATTTGAGTGTTCGTCACCGAAAGGGACTTTCCTTTTATTCTCTATAACAGCTTGTGAATTAATCTATTTATCTATTCATAACAGCATTGAAAATTTAACACAACTTCATACTTGTATCTTAAATCATCTCACCATTTCTCACCACACTCCTGTAGGTGCTAGCACCTGTCAGCTGTCTCGAACAAGACATGAGTTTCTTGAGCAAGGCAATCAGTTGGTGGCTTGCTAGGCTATCCCAACACACTAAACCACTTACTACAAATCATCTACTGTAGAAAATGAGGTTAACATTAAAAATCTTTTCTCCAGCTACAACTCCTTTCACTCATTGCTTTCTCCTATGACTTTCTTATCTCAGAAAATTGTTCTTTCACTTCAAGCCTTCTACAGAAAAAATCCCCTCTTTCGGATAGGAATATTTTTTTTTTTTGAAGCTGATAATTATTGGTCTCGCTGTTGTGCTTCTTCCGCTTCATTTGAAATGGTTAGCGTCTTTCAGAAATTCAGAGTGCACAAAAAAAGGCACAAAAAGAATAAAAGAAATGATTTTCTCCGTCATGGAGGTATCCGTTCAATTTTCTTTTCTTTTAATAGGAAAACCTTGATTTAATTAATTCTGCTGTCTTAGTGTTGCTCGTCACACGAGAAAATAATATAATATATATATATATATATATATATATATATATATATATATATATATATATATATATATATATATATATATATATATATATATATATATATATATATATATATATATATATATATATTATATATATATATATATATATATATATATATATATATATATATATATATATATATATATATATATATATATATATATATATTATATATATATATATATATATATATATATATATATATATATATATATATATATATATATATATATATATATATATATATATATATATATATATATATATATATATATATATATATATATATATATATATATATATATATATATATATATATATATATATATATATATATATATATATATATATATATATATATATATATTATATATATATATATATATATATATATATATATATATATATATATCCTCTTGCCTCTCTTGCTTTTATATTTTCAAATGGTAATACAGTTTTGCAGTTTGCTTAATATTTTAGCCCTTAACAACCTAATATAAAACTTAATAAAGTTATAAATATGACTGAAAAAGTTCAGATTTGTTAACACAAACCCAAAACTCTACCAGCTAAAACAAAGTAATCATTACATAATGAAATGAATGTGTGTGTGTGTGTGTGTGTGTGTGTGTGTGTGTGTGTGTGTGTGTGTGTGTGTGTACATACTTGTCTGTGTATTCAACTTTGCCAGTAAAGAAGAGATATATATAACACTTATGCATAAACCTCTAAAATAAGCAGTTTTGAAAGACTTTAAATGTCATATATGCTTTGCGAGCACTAAATCAAGAGCATCCTTCCTCTATACAAAGAAACAAATAGGAAAAAATGGCGTAGCGTATTATTATTGCCGCAATGCTTCTTTTTTTTTATAAATAAAGTAAAAAGGAAACAAGATAATTATCTTTTAGGAGAATCTTTTTTTTTTTTTGCTTTTTTTTTTTTTTCAAAAGATTTTATAGCAAAAAAGTTGTGATTTTTATTGTATAGTTTTATTTTATTATATTTTGTTTACAAAAGATCTCTTCTTCATACAATGTTGAGTTGTAAAATCATAATAATGATACTGCATAGTTGACAGTTATATAATATATATATATATATATATATATATATATATATATATATATATATATATATATATATATATATATATATATATATATATATATATATATATATATATATATATATATATATATATATATATATATTATATATATATAAATAAATATAAAAAAATAAAATATATATATATATATATATATATATATATATATATATATATATATATATATATATATATATAATATATATATATATATATATATATATATATATATATATATATATATATATATATATATATATATATATATATATATATATATATATATATATATATATAAGCATATATATATATATATATATATATATATATATATATATATATATATATATATATATATATATATATATATATATATATATATATATATATATATATAATATATATATATATATATATATATATATATATATATATATATATATATATATATATATATAATATATATATATATATATATATATATATATATATATATATATATATATATATATATATATATATATATATATATATATATATATATATATATATATATATATATATATATATATATATATATATATATATATATATATATATATATATATATATATATATATATATATATATATATATATATATATATATATATATATATATATATATATATATATATATATATATATATATATATATATATATATATATATATATATATATATATATATATATATATATATATATATATATATATATATATATATATATATATATATATATATATATATATATATATATAGTAATATATATATATATATATATATATATATAGTATATATAATATAAAAATAATATATATATATATATATATATATATATATATATATATATATATATATATATATATATATATATATATATATATATATATATATATATATATGAGACAGAGAGACAGACAGACAGACAGAAAAAGAAAAGTATCAAAGAAATTTAACAGAATTTGTTTATAAATAAATTACAGAACAACCATTTTCTTTTTTTTTTCGTTCTGGTTTTCCTCCGATAATAAGTATTGATTCATATAAAATTTCTTTCAGAACATCTTTTAATTGCATAGGGGATGTTGGAAGATGGATTACGCTTCTCATACTTCTCCCTAAAACTATCCCATTACTTCGATTTCGCTCAATTTTGGTGATTGTGTTGGCCGGCAAGACTGAAATTTGTCTTTGCATACCTTTAATAAAGTTTGAATTGAATTGCCTGTTTGAAAAGTGAAGTAAAGCTTGCCATATATAAAGCCGTTCTTTGGAATCATTTTTTTTTTTACACCACAGAGTGAACCTGACCACCTAGTATATTCAAGTAGTATATGGCAGTAACTTGACTATTTTCACTTAATTTGGAGCCTGCCTAAAACCATGGAATGGCATCACATTTTTAGTTCCGTTCGTGACAGTTGGAAGCAGACAATTTTTAAAGCAGGCTTCTTTATGGGACCCCTCCAATTTTAAACCTGTTCATAATGTAACTGACCACCTATTGGACCATTTTACCCTTTCAGACATTCAAATATGAAGATCTTGCAACCATTTTTTCTTTGTTTTGGGTACGTTTCTGTGATCAGGTAGTTTGCTGTTTGCTATGCTTTGTAAATATAGACATAATCGAGAAGACAATTGTTTCTAAAACACCATATTATAATTCATATATTATGGCAGGTAAGATTTCTACTCAGCAGTAAACAAAACGTCATCTTTATTGCAAATCTGATATTTCATCCATTATTCCGACAGCCTTTCTTGATGCCACTGGATACGAAGGATAATAATACACTATTATTCAACCAGGAAAAGAATATGTAGTGCAGTGATTTACAAAAAGTAATATTAAATTTTTTTTTCAGTGTAATCAACACAAAAAAAAATTAACCACTATACTAATTATATTCAAATATTTTTTAAATGATTCTCTCTCTCTCTCTCTCTCTCTCTCTCTCTCTCTCTCTCTCTCTCTCTCTCTCTCTCTCTCTCTCTCTCTCTCTCTCTCTCTCTCTCTATCTATCTATCTATCTATCTATCTATCTATCTATCTATCTATCTATCTATCTATCTATCTATCTATCTATCTATCTATCTCTATCTCTCTATCTCTATCTCTCTATCTCTATCTATTATATATATATATATATATATATATATATATATATATATATATATATATATATATATATATATATATATATATATATATATATATATATATATATATATATATATATATATATATATATATATATATATATAGCCGAAATATATGCACTATAATAGCCGAAATAGTTTCAATAACATAGCTTAATCACATTATCAAATTTAAGCAAGCATATCAAAACAGAATAACATCGAATTAGCTAGGTATGGAAGATTTTCTGTGTGAACGCAAAATAGCACATACAGCCAAGCACACAAACACACACATGCACACACACTCAAGCACGCAAAAAAAAAAAAAAACTTTTTTTTTTTTTTTTTTTTTTTTTTTTTTTTTTGTTTTGCGAGATTATTTTGCAGAAAATGGAGGCAATTGTCTAAAAATGTAAGTTGATATTTTTACAAGAAAATTACTTGGTAATCGATACATTGCCAATTTTCCGAAAAAGTTATTAATTAAATTGGTTGCAACATCATATATTGTAAATATATATATATATATATATATATATATATATATATATATATATATATATATATATATATATATATATATATATATATATATATATATATATACATTATAAAAAAATTAAAGAGCACTAATCTCGCTCGCACTCTAAGAGTATATTAACCCTTTAATACCATTAAATAAAACGATAAAAAGTAAAAGAAATTAAGACATTTTAACAAAATACATTTAAACACGTAAAAATTAAGTAGAAGGGTTAAAACGGCGCGAAACGTTTCAAAGCTAAGTGCTTCCTTATTCAATCGCGAATGAAGAGAAATGAGCAC
>SEYY01021770.1:170000-172500 GCA_009176605.1 Armadillidium nasatum
TCTAACAATAAAGTTGCAAGAAAACGATAAACACAATTGATATTTTTATTGTTATTATTATTATTATTATTATTATTATTATTATTATTATTATTATTATTACTTTTATTATTAATATAAGATACGTTATGAAAATGATTATTGAAAATGATTATTTAACAAACACAAATACTTCTTATTTTAAAATGTGTTTTGCATAAATATAATTTATTTCATTATAATTTTTTATAAATCATCGTATTCTTTAACTTCATTTTTTTTTCTTTAAATATTAACTTCACAACCCCCCTGACCATGCCTTTGACTAAATAAATAATGTCCTTTCTGGCCTTGGGAAGTTAAATAATACTTCATATAGGATTTATAAATTTGTGTATATTTATGTATATTTCTGTTCAGTTTACCCATACCGAAATTTCCGTTAAACCAAAGAAGTGAAAATGCCCAAAAGGTCTGGTCTGACCCAGTGGTCAGCTTGGTCAGCTGTGAATATATATATATAAGGCTAAATCACCTCAACGGTATAATAAGAATAGTGTTACATGCGACCTCATCCTTTACAATTACTGCTGATATTATTATTATTATTATTATTATTATTATTATTATTATTATTATTATTATTATTATTATTATGTACGTGAACTTCCATCACAACAGAAATGATGAATTCATCACATACGCACACGCATAGCACACGCACACGCGCGCACACACACACACACACACACACACACACATATATATATATATATATATATATATATATATATATATATATATATATATATATATATATATATATATATATATATATATTATTACTATTACAATTACTGCTACTATTTACATGAATAATACTTACTGTGAATGGTGAGAAGTCCGCAGTTCTCGTATACTGCTAATTTAAGCTGACCTGAAAATGAGGAAAAAAAACTTTAAATTAATTTTACATATTAAAATATAAAATAGATGCAGAATATTCTGTAGAAAGTTGCTAAAATTTGAGAGAAATTCTGGATAATTCTGTAGAAAAAATATTCTGTTAGAATAAAATAAAAGAATTTTTGAAAAACAATTTTTAAGAAAAAAGTTTTAAAGGAATAATTTTGAAATTATACGTTACATATATTATAAAAAAATATTATTTATTATTATTATTATTATTATTATTATTATTATTATTATTATTATTATTATTATTATTATTATTATTATTATTATTATTATTATTATTATTATTATGATTTTTATTTTTATCACATTATTATTTTTATTACCATTATCATTATTATTATTATTATTATTATTATTATTATTATTATTATTATTATTATTATTATTATTATTATTTTTATTATCATTATTATTTTTATTAAAATCATTATTATTATTATTATTGGTATTATTATTATTATTAGTATTATTATTATTAATTATTATTATATTATTATTAAGCAGTAAACTTTTGTAAATTATATATATATATATTATATATATATATATATATATATATATATATATATATATATATATATATATATATATATTATATATATATATATATATATATATATATATATATAGTCTTTTGTTTATAATTAAAAATGTAGTAAGACGAAAATTTCTTTTAAATAATTGTGTGCGTTTACATGTGTTTGTATACGTGTATGTGTGCTTGCGTGTGCGTCTGTGTGTGTGTGCGTGTATGCGCGCGTGTGTGTGTTATTCTCCCAATTTGAAACGTATGGTCACCAGATGCAATTATGGATGGTTACTCCTCCCAAAGAGCAAAAAATTACCAGTCTTGCGGTCGGCCTCAAGTACGGGTCATTTGGTCCCATGCTATTGAATTTATTTCACAACAAAATGGATAATTTTCTTTTGTCATTTTAATTTCTTTATTTTCTAATTAAATTTGTTAGTTAATTTAAATTTTATTTAGGTAATTATTAAATTTCATTATGCTTTTATAATTATCAACCTCCAATTATTTTCTAATGATGAATTTTCATTCGTAAAGATATTTTTAATTTAAAATCAATGAATAGGAAAATTTTTAAAACCTCACTGCTCCTATACACACAAAAAACACAAGTTTACACTTACACAGTCCCAATAAATACACCTACACACACAAATTTATAACTGTACACCTTTCAGTGGAATTGTTAAAATATATTTGAGTGTATTTATCTGTTTGAGATTCAAGTTACACCTGCATACACAAACACTTAAACTTACACCTACACAATCCCAATAAATACAGTTCACAGACACACACACACAAATTTTTCTGTGAACCTTTAAATGTAAGCTTGTCTGTTTGTGTGCATTAAACTACAATTGATCGATTCCCACGAGAAGGAAAGGACAAGATAAAGGAGTCAGTGTAATTTAAATAAGAAACCTTCGCATTTCTTTTAAACAATAACGTAAATACAGGGTGAGTCGAAAGTCACTTTACAATTTCCAAGTAAGTGACAATAACACCAATACA
>SEYY01021770.1:182500-185000 GCA_009176605.1 Armadillidium nasatum
GACAATCTGATTCTTTTGAAAGATAAGAACTAGATGAATCTGTTGATTTAGGGGAAATACCAGGTGAATCTATATCATTGTTTGAAGTTTCATCTAAAACTGCTTCAAGTGACCAATCGGCACTAAGTTCTTCGTCATCGTCTTCGTCAGGATATTTTGAATGGGATTTATCGAGGAGACGTTGAAGGCGATAAAGACTCTCAGCCTGACGACGTCTTTGCCTTTCTGTGCGTATTTCTTCTTGCTCGCCTTTACTCGAAAGATAACTGTTCACGTGATCAAGGCTCTGAAAGGCCTCGAGCGCGTCCTTACTAAGAGGACGTATTTTAGGCACTGAATGCCCCGCGTGCCGTTGACGACCGTTTATCTTCTCTCTCATCTCCCCCGGAAGTGTCGAGTTACTCGCAAGAGGAAGAGAAAAAAGGTCAGAGGTGTGAGAAGGAAGAAGAGTGCGATGGGCGGAAAGATACAATCTCTCCTCAACTTCGTTTGTTTCTATTGCCTCACTGCCCCTCTCAGAAGAGCTACTGCTCCATCCTGTATTTTTCGTACCTCCGATTTCTTCCTTTTTCTTCCCATATCCTTCGCTCCGCCTCTTTTTTTCCCTACCCCTATGGCAGACTTTATCCCCTATGTTGTAATCCCCCCTTCTACCTGACTTCTTTTATGGTACCAAAGCTCATCTCTGCCTCTTTGCTATTTTTTTCTTTACGGTAACCGCGTTCAAAATCTCTTTCCTCAAAGGCTGACCGACAGCTATTGTTGACCTTCCCGTGTTCACTCACTCCTTTATCCGGTTCTGAAAAGGAAGACTTATTCATTGCAGGTGAAAGAGAAATAAACGAATGTGATTTCTTAAGCAAACACGGACTACTTGAAGAAGAAGAAGGTGAATTTTGATGCCAAATTGACGTGTCATTATTACTGGTATCAGATCGAATTGATTTAGATGATATGTCTTTTATACTCGCGAAAGAATGACGGCGAGTTATGTTGCAAAGATGGGACGATTTAAAAGAAGCCAAAGAATTATTATGAGATACATTTATCGGCGGAGAAGGAGAACATTCTTTAAATAAATTTTTTTCTACAGCTTTGTGCAATAAGCGACTCATTTCCACGTTACTTTTTTCTCCGTTTAAATAACTTTTTAGAGAATCTTCCAATTTAATTGGCGTAGAATGCGAGGAATATATATCGTAAGAACTGAAATCTTTAATTATGTTAGACTCTTCATTGTCATCACAATTAAAATTATCTGTATATTCAACGACGTTTCTTTCATCACAAAAGTTATTATTATTATTTTGATGATTATAAGTGTTAGCCATAAAATTGTAAATATATTTCCCGTTTTCGTTATTATAATTCTCGTTTTCTTTATATATTTGAAGGTCGTCTAAACTAAGAGGAGTGTGAGGCTCGCCTAATAAACTATCACTATTGGGGCTTGGAGGACCACTCATAGGGCTTATTAGAGGAGTATTTACTCCTTCAGGATAAGCCACTATCAAGGTTATCACTGCTTTGATTGCTACTGCATCCTGGACTAGATCCTGATGAATTTAAGTCTTCAGAAATAGAATTTTCATTCCTTATTGAAAAAATTTCAGAGTTTTTATCCGTTTTCTTTTCTCTTTTCATCTTTTTCATTGCATAAATTTCTTCCTGATTATGAACCTCATAAATAACTGGCAAATTTGTTTCCAATTTTAAATACGACTTTGATTTCTTCCTTAATTTATTAGAAGAAGAAGAATTGTGTCCATTCTTATGATAAGAAATATTAGGTCTTAAATTATGAAGGGGCAAACCTGGCAAATTAATTGCTGACATTGATGGTGCGTGTACGTGTTGTCCGGTGCTTGTGTGAAAATGTGTATGTTTATAAATACAAGATTCAGATTTACTTTTGCTTAGAGGATTGTTATTATTATTATTATTATTATTATTATTATTATTATTATTATTATTATTATTATTATTATTTTTTTTGCTGGAATAATTATGCAAATTTAAGAAATCTAAATTCTCATAGTATCTCTGACTATCAGAAAAAGATTCATTTACATCATTTTTAAATGTTTTCTGCTCCTTGTGAACCCCTCCCCCTTTACATGGTTTCTTTAATGGTTCCGATGATAAGTGCAATCCATATTCGGGCAGCGAATTTTGTTTGTCATTTGGGGACTTTCCAAATCTGGCAATTAGGTCATTTGATCCTTTAATCGCCACCGGTTTGTGAACGTTTCTTTGTGGTTCGGACGTGAAATCACACATATCGTATTTCTCTACGTCGTAATGAACGAAATTTTCTGGATTAGTCGTATTACAAGTTTTTTTGTCATCCATGGGAAGGTAAAGGGAATTCTCATATACGTGGAAATCCGCTATTTGAATAGGAGCTCTTTTATTCGGGGAAACAGTGGAAGAGGAAGGAGAAGAATAAGAGCATATTTCGTAATCATCCTCTTTGGTTGATGTGTCCAAATCATCTTTG
>SEYY01021770.1:205000-207500 GCA_009176605.1 Armadillidium nasatum
ATATATATATATATATATATATATATATATATATATATATATATAATATATATATATATATATATATATATATATATATATATATATATATATATATAGTATATATGTGTGTGTGTGTGTGTGTGTTTGTGTTCTTACCTATTTCCAATCTTGGTATGTGCTTTTGTGTAAGACCTTTGAAGAAAGATAGATGCCTCACATCCTAAAATACATTCACATAACACATATTGAGGTGATACCTATAAAGAACCACCTTACCCCACGAACCCCCCCCCCGAATTAGGGGTCGAAAGAATGTCTGAGCAAAGATTAGTTTGTGGTCTGATGTCACGTTCTAAGTCACCACAGAAACTGTTACGGAAAATTGTTTAGTCTCAAAGTTTTTAGAAGAAACAGAAAAGGAAAACAAATAATTTAGGCAAAAGAGTTAAGGAAAAGAATTTTTTTTTCTTCTTCTTCTTTTTTTTTTTTTATTTATTTATTTATTTTAATTGTCAGAGTCCGAAAATGTGGTTAAAACGTTTATTGAAACACCAAAATTTATTGTAACTTCTAAAGCGGAATTTTTGTCTCAATGGAAATTGGCTTCTTCAGTGAAATTGTTTTGTTATCTTTTATCTTTTTTTTTATTTTAATCCCTAATAGAATCTTCCTGTCTTCATTTCGAATCTTCCCGTTTTCTATCGAATCTTTCTGTCTTTTTTGTTCTTCTTTTTCTCAATTTTTTTCTCAACTTCATTTACTTCTAAATTGTGACTTTCAGGTCCTAATTTTTAGACCCTCCGAGCATTATGTACATTTTTTGTACGGAAGCTCCGCCCATTTTTGTTCGAATTGTCTTAATCTGACCCCAAAATAATTCTTTTTAAATTTGAGGAGCACAAGAATTTTTTGGTAAAGATTTTTTTTTTTTAATTTCAATGTAATTATTTTAATTCTTTCTTTTTAATTCTTTATAGCCGAAAATCACGGTAAATAATAAGATTTTGTAACTGTACTTAGATTTACCATACTTTTTATTTAAAAAAATAAAATTTTTATTCTTAATTGGTTAATATTCTTTTTATTATTATATATTTTACTGAACATAATTTTTATTTAAAAATAAATTTTACCTCATTGAAATAAAAAAAAATTATTTACAAAATAAAATAAATTAATGATGTTCCATTATTAAAAGACAAATTTCTTTATCATGTTTTTTATTATAAATTTATTAATGATATTATTAATTTATTAATTATTAATAAAATATTTATTAACTTATTAATTAACATGAATTTATCTTATTTCTTTATTAATTTTAATTTTTTTCAAATATTAACTGTAATATTATTTAATGGAGATAGATATTATAATTATAATAATAATAATTAAAATTGTAATTATGTTAAGATAAAAATGACTTCATTATACAATTTTAACAGTTATTATTATATATATATAATAATAATAATAATAATAATAATAATAATAAATAATAAAAAAAACCTTCATCCCCCAGGAAGGACTATCTATCGTCCTGTCAGTTCGATCTTATTAATGAATTAATAATAATAATAATAATTATGATAATTATAATAAAAATAGTAATAATAATAATAATAATAATAATAATAATAATAATAATAATAATAATAATAATAATAATAATAATAATAATAATAATAATAATAATAATAATAATAATAATAATAATAATAATAATAATAATAATAATAATAAAAATAACAATTATAATAATAATAATGACTTCATTATACAATTTATCAGTTATTATTATTATTGCTATTCCTATTATTATTATTATTATTATTATTATTATTATTATTATTATTATTATTATTATTATTATTATTATTATTATATAAATATTATTATTTTAATATAAATTTTATTTTAATTATGTAAATAATTATCTTATTAGTATTATTATTATTATTATTATTATTATTATTTCTATTTTTATTATAATTATCATAATTATTATAATAATAATAACAGTAATAGCAATAATAATAATAATAATAATAATAATAATAATAATAATAATAATAAAAATAACAATTATAATAATAATAATGACTTCATTATTATTATTATAATAATATTATAATTATAGCAATCGAGAGGTCCAGGGTTCGAGGCCTGGCCGGAGCGGGAAATGTGAGCGATTTCTCCTTGCGCATAGCTCCGAATGACTCAGTCGTTAAACGAGTACATCAGTGGAGTGCTCTTGCCACTGATGGGAATAATCTTCGGCATCCGCGATAGGCCTGGCCCAGCCAGCGGTATCCGCCGTGGGCCCTTGAAACCCAGGGATCTTCCTCGAAAGATCCCACTGACAGGACTTAGTCCTACCTGGGGGAAGGTGATTATTTATTATTTTATTTGACTTCATTATACAATTTATCAGTTATTATTATTATTGCTATTACTATTATTATTATTATTATTATTATTATTATTATTATTATTATTATTATTATTATTATTATAT
>SEYY01021771.1:0-2500 GCA_009176605.1 Armadillidium nasatum
TATCTATAACGTAAAGTTTTAAGTTTTAATAACATGTGAATTACTTTTAGCCATTGTTGAAATTGAAGAAAATATTTTCAGTAACTTTGGTCTATTATATTTTGTTCACAGTGCTACAATTCTCGATTTTAAATTGGGTAAATTGCAGTTAGAAAGAGAAATCTTTTTGAAAAATTGAGATACTAAAAAAAAAAGTTTGTCAAATCAGTTCCCTCTTAAAGTTCAAATAAACGAACGGTTCATTATTTAGATGACATTTTAGGAGCATATATATATATATATATATATATATATATATATATATATATATATATATATATATATATATATATATATATATATATATATATATATATATATATATATATTATATATATATATATATATATATATATAAATATATATATATATATATATATATAGGGGCAAAAGAAAGAAAAACTAAGAGCAATTGGACATTATCAAGTAATGGAGAAGAAGAATTATCGTCTTCCAAAGGTGGACAAGGAATTACTGGCCCATCTCCAATAATTTGTTTGACTACTAAACATAGTAACGGATCTCTCAATCTTTGGCATTTGACTGTAGCTGAAGGTTCCCGTTTCACACAGGTATGCAGTTACATTTTTATAAAGGTTTCTATTTCATGTCAATTGCCTTAGCTGGTGTGTGTGTGTGTTGTTGTTTTTTTTTTATATATATAATATATATATATGATGTTGCTAAGGAGCATTTATTGATAAATTATTGATAAATCCTGTTAAGCCTGGGTAGAAAAAGATTTCAGATTGTGACGTGTGTTCTTTTTAATTATTTATTGTTTGTATTTTTTAATATTATTGAAAAGTCGGAAGTTCAGTAAAGTTTCTAAGTTTCTTTATAATCTATATTTGAAGTTATGTATTTACAAAGTGAGTCCCCAACTATTATTATAGAATCTATTTATACTTTAATTAAATTGGCTACTATTTATTTTATAAGACTTAACAAAATCCTTCATTATTTGCTTCTACTTATTAAACATAAAGCATTATTTATTTTAAAGAACTTATTAACATTCACATTGATCACAGTATAACATTAATTACTATATTCTCCTCTTTCTGTCATACAATTTTTATATGTTTTTCTGTTTTTAAATAATACTAATATCTTATTTATGATCCAACAAACTTTAATATTGTAAATATGTCACTACATGTAGTAAGTTGTGTTTGAGCTGTTTCTAATTCAGTAAAATTTCATATATCATTTTTTTTATAGGTTTTAAATATATCGCATTTTACAAGGGTTTGTGGACATCGATTTCATCTAAATGATATAATGTGTCATCCTGTTCTACCTCTTGTTACTTACGACTTCCCATCACAACAAAAGTCAAACATCACCTTGCAATCCACCATCGACGACTGTATCAGAAGAAGCTCCCTTGATTTGCATTCAAGTAACATATTCTTTTAATTATTTAAGACTGAGCACATATATATATATATATATATATATATATATATATATATATATATATATATATATATATATATATATATATATATATTATATATATATATATATATATATATATATATATATATATATATATATATATAGTATATATGTCCGGCAGTCAATACTGACGGTTTTTGAAATGGGGTAACGCAATATAAATTTGAGATATACATTTTATAATATATTTATTTAACAGAGTAATGGTGGAAGTTTACAAGACATAAAAAAAAGTTAAACATTATAATTATGAAACAAAAATAGCATCACGTAAATGACGACCACCATTTTCCCTGCACTGCTCGAGTCGGTTGGCCAAGTTTGTCATCACTCTTTCCAAGATGTGGCGAGCGATCACACGGATTTCTCTTTCGATATTTTCTCGCAGTTCTGCCAAAGTTCGTGGCTTGTCAAGGTAACCTTTCCCTTCAGTTAGCCCTACAGAAAAAAAATCACAAGGGGACAGATCTGGAGAACGTGCCGGCCATATAATGTCACCCCGGAGCGAGATTAGTATACCGGGAAATTATTCTGTTAGCAGGGCTATAGACGCACGTGAAGTGTGCGCAGTTGCCTCATCCTACTGAAACCAAACCCTCCTAAGAGGAATTCGGCGTCGACGTAACTTAGGGAGAAGGAATTCACGGATCATCGTTATGTAGCGCTCGGAAGTAACCGTCACAATACGGCCGTTCTCAAAAAAATAGTGTCTTATGACAGCTTACTTACAGAGCGCAGCCCAGACGATTATCTTTTCATTGTGCAGAGGCCGTTGATGAAGCTCTTGTGGTTTGGGGCCCAATAACGGAAATTTTGTTTATTAACACAACCGTTAAGGTGGAAATGGGCTTCGTCCGAGGTCAACACGTAAATTCGTAGGTCTTCATTGAGGATCCCTAGCATGGCTTCTGCAAAAGCCAGCCTACTTTCCAAATCTTGTTCTTGTAATTCTTGAACCACAGCAAATATGTATGGGTGAAAGTTCAAGTCTTCAAGA
>SEYY01021771.1:7500-27500 GCA_009176605.1 Armadillidium nasatum
TATATATATATATATATATATATATATATATATATATATATATATATATATATATATATATATATATATATATATATATATATATATATATATATATATATATATATATATATATATATATATATATATATATATATATTACACACACACACACAGTAGAGTGATAGACTCACATGCTTAACTGCGCTGGTTCGATCCCGCTTGCGATCCTAGGTATAGTCTACCTAGAAAAGTTTCTCTCCTTCAATATGGTAATGCTCATGAGATGTGACTTTAAAATATATATATATATATATATATATATATATATATATATATATATATATATATATATATATATATATATATATATATATATATATATATATATATATATATATATATCACTTTTTTTTTATAGATTTATTGTAGTCCTTTACCTCTACCAGCTGGTGTTGAAATTGTTCATTCTTGTCCAGCCGCTGGTCACTTGAGTTCAGCTTCAATATACCCTGCTTGTTTCGCTCCTTACGTCTTAGTAACTGCTTGTTCAGACAATATGGTTCGGTTTTGGCGCTGCCGCATAAATGGTGGTGGTGGTAGTAGTGGTAGTGAGACTAAAGACCTTAAAATCGAATGGCAAGAATGGTCAATGATTAGCAAAGAAAGGAAGAGCGCCATTAAGATACCTGGAGAGGTTCTTCACGTGAACGCAGCTTACAGCGGCCGTATAGCGGTCGCATATCAGCGCTCTCCTTCAGATAAATGTGTCACATTGTCATCAAATGGATCGCTTGTCTTTTCGAGTATGGTTTCAGTTTACGAATGCGAATCAACTGGAGGTTTGTTTTAAATATATATATATATATATATATATATATATATATATATATATATATATATATATATATATATATATATATATATATATATATATATATATATATATATATATATATATATATATATATATAATAAACTTAATAATGGATACATATGTACTACATTTGAATTGGATTTTATAAGTTATTCATTTTCACCTTGGCTTTATTAAATTAGCTGGTTTATTGAAGCGATATATATATATATATATATATATATATATATATATATATATATATATATATATATATATATATATATATATATATATATATATATATATATATATATATATATATATATATATATATAATTGGGAGTAACTAGTCAGATATGAAGGTTTTCAATTTTAATCAAGTATTAATAATAATAATAATATTATTATTATTATTTATTATTATTATTATTATTATTATTATACCATTCTTTAGATCTACTGATCCGTAGGTAACCTTACACTTTGTAGGAATTGTAAGGAATTGGGGAGGATAGTATGAATAGAATATTTCAAAAATTGGTATAACCTAAAATTTTGAAAGAAGAAAACTTACAAAAGGAGTCATGGAAAGCTTTAATGAGTGAAGTGCCAATGATATATAGAAAAGTAGTTTTGGTTTTAATACCAGAAATCAGGAAGCTAGAAAAGCTATGGACAGTGTGTGATTATGTGAAAGAGACTACGTCTGATATGAATGTTTCTGTATATTTGCAACCATCAGTTTTTATTTATTGGAAAAAATTTATATGTGGTATATGGAGTAATTAAATTTATTAGCATAGTTACTAGTAGTGTATAGCAATAATAAATAGTAGATAAAAGTTTCCCATCTGTGAATATCTTACTGACTCTTGTTGAATGAAAGAGAAATTATATTGATTTTTTCCAAAATTGTATTTATGAACATGTACGATTTACTGTTAAAGTGAAAAGTATTCTTTTGCAGGTTCGGAATGGATTCTAAGGGATACTATTGAATTAAAAGACGTAATTGTTAATCAGGAAAACAATTTGAGTCAAGAAATAGACTTTGCTTGTCTTTCTCATCTCTCTCAAGGAAAGTCAGTATCCAAAATTGCTTCAGCTCTTAGTAACGAAGATCTAACGTTAGTTCAGCCGTCTCAGCCTTTAAATCACATTGACCATCTAGCCAGTGATGCTCTACAATCTATATCTAGTATGTATATATTTTTCTTTTAATATAAATTTTTATAAACATTTTTATAAGTAGAGATGTACCGATAGTATCGGTATCGGCAGTGTCGGCCATTTTTTGGGGTATCGGTATTGGTTAATATGGCTGATCCTTATAAAAATTCACATCCGCATCCGCACTTCTCCAAAATTCGACATCCGCATCCGCATCCGCATCCGCAAATTAGGAAAAATGACATCCGATCCATCACTAATATATATATATATATATATATATATATATATATATATATATATATATATATATATATATATATATATATATATATATATATATATATATATATAAGACGTCTTTTCTGCTCCCTCAAAAACTTAACACTAGGAAGGCGTACGGTCCTAATGGTATCCTTCTTGTAGTTCTCAAAACTTATGCTTCAGAGCTTGCACCCTTCCTTGGTAAACTATTTCGTCTATTTCTTTCTACTTCAACCTTCCCTTCTTACTGGAAACGTGCGCTCATTCAGCCTGTGCCGAAAAGGGGGACCCCTCTCAACCCTCTAACTATCGTCTCAAATTTCTTTAACCAATATTGCTATGAACAATCCACAATGAAAGAATAAGGGAGATATATAAATGGAAGAAGGGTGTAATTAATATAGAGGAGAAGGGTGTGCTAAAATGGTTTGGACTTACGTGTAGAATGAATGAGGACAGAATGGTGGGCAAGGTACTTAGATCCGACGTGGATAGGGGTAAGAGGAAGGGAAGGCTGAAGTGGAGATGGATGGATGGAGTGAGAGAGATTTTGATGGAAGTAATTTGAGTTTAGAAGAAGGTAGAAGATTTGTGGAGACCGAGAGAGATGGAGGGCGGTGGTGAAAGGGGTTGAAAGGTAAGAATAGGTATGGTTGTAAGGGAATTGTGGCAGGCACCACCCCACGAAAGTGGGATAGGTGATATATAATAATATATATATATATATATATATATATATATATATATATATATATATATATATATATATATATATATATATATATATATATATATATATATTATATATATATATTAGTGATGGCATACGCATTCGCATATTCATCAAAATTAACAAATCCGCATCCGCATCTGCATCAGAACTTTTCGAAAATTAAAAATACGCATCCGCATCCTCATCAAAATTAACATCCGCATCCGCATCCGCACTTTTCGAAAATTCAACATCCGCATCCTCACTTCTCCAAAATTCTCATCCGACATCCGCATCCGCAAATTAGGAAAAATGACATCCGATCCATCACTAAAACACAAACATAAAAAAGTTATTAGTATTATATTTGCATTTATTATTCCTAAAAGATAATATTTTAATTTATAAAATATACTTGGGCACAACCAAATATGAAATACATGACTAAGTATTGGTTGTACAGGGAATGCAATCCTCAGTTGCCTAGCAGTACACAAATTTTCTATCTTATTACTGTGTATTTCTTATAATAATTAAAGTATCGGTATCGGTATCGGCACCTAAAAAAATAGTATCGGTATTGGCCTCTTTACTGGTATCGGTACATCTCTATTTATAAGATATATATTTTTCCTTTGATATTGATTCTGTATACGATATAACATTATTTTTAAACTTATAGGTCAAATGAGTGTTCCTAGTGCAAGTACCCTAAAATCTCTGCGCTGCCAAAGACATGAAAATTCATCAGTTAATGTGAAACAGAAACATCCTATTCAGCTAGATTGGTTATCCATGGAAAATGGTTCTCACCTTTTGACAGTCGCAATTGGGAGTAAGGTTAGTGGTGGTAATTTTTTTTTTTTTTCGTTTTTTAATGCTTTTACTTCTAATTTGTTTAGATTGTAATATCTTTATAATGGTTTAATTTGTACATTTAAAATTGTAGATTCTAGTGTATACCTGCATATCAGAAGACGTTCAGCATATAAATGTTTTAGAAGGATCTTTTAAACCGGAGACGAGACCCAGGCCAGTTTTACAGAAATCAGTGTCTATGCATCAGTTATCATTGGACGTTTTGCCAAGGTAAATGATGATGATAATAAGAATATTATTATTATTAGTAGTAGTATAAATAAAAATAATTATAAAAAGTGTCTGCCTTTTTTTCTGAGTATTTCTGAGCCAGCATTTTAAATGTCAGCACTTAATGTATCTTTTACCTATCTCAGTAATTCTCTTAGCTTTTCCTGTTATTACTCGTCCTTACAATTACCTACTACACTCAATAAACTTATTGCTCTGGCAATATAAGTATTGCATAATGTCCCATTTACTATAGAGAACACTTTACCTAAAGGAGTACTTAGATACCAAATGTTACTCCATCGGCACCGCTTTTACAACAGCGAAATCATGAGATGCATTTCGAATACAATCACGTTTGTGTTATCAGACGTGGATTTTGTAATGTATATTTATGCTACATCTTGGTGTCAAACATTTGGAGAAATTTTTACACTATATCATTTTTAAATAGTTTTGGGCGTCCATCCTTTTAATATCTTCTTTATACACTCTATTGGTCATCTTTATCTTTACGGTCGTGGTGTGTAATTCTCATAATGGCTAAGTTCGACGTGTAGATTATATTAGCTAGCTCCTATAGTCCTTCCTTATTGCAGAATTTCACAGCGCTCTTCTCCTTTATCTTCTTATCCTAACTTCTTATTTGATTTCTATTACATATTATTCTAACATATAATACCCTCCTTCAAGCTAGACTTGCATGAACGTCCTGACTAATTCGTGGAGAATCGCATTGTTGTAGCATTTCAAGTATTTGATACAAACATTCTGAGCTTTATACCAAGATGTCATCTTCAGCATAAACATAATTAATACGATATATATGTATATAATAGCATAATAATATAGATTAGTTTGGACATTATTATGTTATTACATTATGTATATAATTGCTAAATGAAAATAAATAGAGTATAAATAACAAGAAGTAAGTAACTGTATATAATTATGAGTATGTTATAGATATTTATAATAAAATCAAATAAGAATGAATGGGATATTACTTTTGTGGGAACACAGGATATAATAATACGATCGAAATAGTATACTAGTAACACCTAATGGGTTAGGATTGAAAGGCATAGGACCAGAATTACTTTAGTGCTTTAGAAGCGCTGACCAAGGAAGGATCATCAATACTAGGTATAGCCGAATGACGAGAATATCGTGAGCTCGCTGGTTCTGGAATATGCCTAGTACGTAAATATTGGCATGGAAGCCAAGTTGAATCGTGAATTTGTAGCGCAGGTTGGCCGAAGAAAATCGGAAATAAATAAATATAAGGGTAATTCAAGTAGATCATTATATAATATATAAATATTATATATTAATATATAGTAAAGTATATGTTCTACTATATATATAGCAATGACACAGAAGATATTACCGTTAGGTAAAGTTAATACTTATATAGAAGAGGTAGAATATAATAATATAGTAAATGTAGTAATTAAGATTATGATTATAATTATAATGATGATGATTATCTTCGAAAAAATTGATGGTAGTTATGGAAGAATTGGCTAGTAGATGTATGGAATAGAGTGTCGGTAGTGCGAGCTAGAATTGATGAAACACGAAGTTAGCAACAAAATGTTCATATGATGCAGTGAAAGGGACATGTCTGAGAAACCATAGTACATTGATTAGAATATCGTTACCTGATGCTTTCTATGGAATTAAGGTGAGAAAATTGGGACAAAGTAAAGAATGGTATTTCAGAATTATGACTCAGAGCTGTAATCTGTAATCTGAAGGTAAAATTAACATAAGGAGTAAAATCTGTAGCGTTAATTCTAAGATTGGAGATATAGACGCATGAGATGGATAATTGAGCCGTAGTATATAATGCTTTGTCAGCTCACACCCTTGTAGCATGTAATGGCAGAAGCAGCACATTTGTATTAAAACACAGCTTTCAGTAAAGTAATCAGATGTCCATTGTGTATCGTGAAGTGTTCAGATTGATTGAAATAAATCTTGAAATACCTATAAAGTGGCTAATTTACTTTCTCGATGCAAATGAGTTCAGCCCAGGTACCGCACATATGCATGGAGAGCGGGACACAGGTGTCTGGAAATCACAGAACAATAGATGAAAGACTCAGATAAACACAATCAGCGCTATCAGACACTTGCGTGTAACTATATTTCACGACATCTGAGTTGAGGTCAATAATTGATTCCATACGCAATTAGATACACGAAGCAGAGTCACTTGATAAGGATGAGAAGTCTTCTAGGAGATATAGTTACACCTGTTCGCTTGCTCGGATGATTTCGAGTTCTATCACAGAGACAAAAACATTTACAATGTTTCAGATCCTCTCGATATGCACTGCAAAGAATATTTCTAGATAGCAACTCACAATTACAGTAACTACTATAATACACTATTATTTCTACAGATTGCATGTTAGTTTAATTGGATAAAACATGGACATGTGTTATTAACCAGTACGCGTTTCACTTCATCATTCCTGATGGCTAACAACAGACAAAGGAAATAATTGGTAAAGCACGTATTAATTTGAAATAAATACAATAATTACAAGGCTATCTACAATTCACGCGGATAGTCTTTTGGAAGACGCAGGGTCAAGTAAATTCATGAATTGATAACTGCATATAATCTGGATGTCGTATCGAGGCTAGAGTATCTGTGAGATAATACCGAGTAGATTTGATCGGAATATAAGGTGAGTACCAGAATCTGATTGTCATGCATACGAGGCTTATTATAGGTATTTCCGTTATAACTGTTATATCAATATCGTCATGTAATGGGAGCAGCATATATACAACTAGTTTCCCAGCGATATACTTATTCATCCTATTTTCGATAACTTAAGATACCATGTGTATATAATTACTGCAATATTGTTCATTTAGTTGGATTCTTGATTACTCATTATAATTTACTGTGATTCGATGGCAAAAAATTGTATTAATTCATGGAGTAGTTTAGGACTTCGATAGTGAAATGCATGTCTGATAAATTTATTCAAAGGTCATACTGGAGGAGGGTCAGAATTAAAAATAATATACTACTGAAAAGTAGCTATGACGATCTCATTCCATATTTCTATAGAGAGGAAATTAGGGATAAATATTGTATGTGGAGGAAAAATGACACTCGAAAGATGGTCAGATTAGTAATGAGTGGATGAAGTGAAATATAACACTGAAACCAAGGAATTGGGTTAAGATAACGCAATGCAAATCCAAGTTATGATTGCGAACATTATTTTCTTCATTGAGATCTATTTTATAATGGTTATCAGTAGATTAGTGAATTATAAGTATGTTAGCGAGGAGAAGAAGAGAGTATCGGGATATTTTTTTAAAACTAAGGCTTGATTTGCCATATCAAGTCGATGAAGGAGAGTTTTGATCGGATAGTGTAAAATTACAGCAGTTTTATTTGGGAGTTGAAGCGTGCTATTGGAAGTAAATATGTATAAAGCAAATATCTTTCTCATGGAATTGGAGAGAGTCTCTGACCACGAGAGAACAACAATTATAATAATAATCAATTAAAATTTAAATGTTATAATTAGCTATTAATATTATAATTACGTGTAGGATGCCTTAAAGTAAAGAAAGAGTTGGGTGTAAGAAAAGATTTTGTAATAATATTGTTGGGATTGTTGTAAAATACTGGAAGGAGCAGAAAAGGATAATAAAGTAACGACAGTAGTAATAAAGGAGAGGGTTATCTTATTAATTATTCGTTATTACTAGATGGTATAAGAAGGAAAATCTTAAATTAGAAATATTATTGATATGGCAGTTGTGCTAGGAGAAAATAAAAAAAATAGTAGTATTATTTATATGGATCATAGGTAGCATATATATCTTGAATCCGTATTATTCTGTATTTGCCAGCACTATAGTGAACACCGACAAAAATATAAGTATGCATTCTTAGCGCATATTACTAGATTCTACGTATCTCTTCTCTTATTTTTCGTTGACTACGCTGATGAACACTACACTAGTTAGTTATAGTAGGTAGGCTCGGTACCTGTATTAAGTTTAAATGGTCACACCCTATCTCAAATCCATACCTCGCTTCTATTGCTCTTCATATAGCTCCTCCTTTACTTCTAATTTCAAGCCCACTTCTCCTCATATTTTTTGCAGACTCACAAAGGAATACAAAGGGCGCGTTTGGCTTCTCGCGTCGTAGCCACTAATCGATGGTCCACGACAACAGCACTGTCAGTATAGGATGGCTAGAGATATAGTGTACAATGTATCTTGCCTGTGTCTGAATTAAACTTTTCATACGCGCAAAAGATCTTATCGCTGTGTTGAAGAATTTTGCAGTACTCTACATCTCTTATATATTGATCAGGCTAGATATAAACTTACATCTTTAGGTAAGCCTCGACAGTCTAACTTGCCTTACACCTTATATATCTTCTCTTATTCTCATGTGTCTGTCTATTTAAATCATTCTCTTATTCAGTCATTATCTTTTTTCAATTAGCTCTTTTCTTTCTTCTCAATGGTAACTTTAAACATATACCCAACTTTATTATTAACGAGAACTACCAATATTTCTTAAGCGACTATCTTTAAAAGTTCTTGGCTCTACTTAGAGGTAAAACATCATTTTCTTTTTTCTCTACCTTTCATCACTATTTTTAATCCTCTCGGATCATCGTTTAGTTGATAATCTATATTCTGCGTATGATTATATCAAATGTTGTCAGCATAATCCACCTATATTTTCGATTTGCCATTAATTCTGTCTCCGTATTTTTTCGCTAATTGGTCCTTTCTCATCCTTAAGTTCTCTCACTCCGATAATCCCTTCTTAACATAGTCTGGTGTTATTCTCACAAACTCTTTTATTGATCCATACATGTTTTTCCTTCCAATTTTCTATCTCATGATACAGAGGTATATTACGAGATTCAGGTTTATGGTGTCATATCTACTCCCTATCCCGTATCCTGACCGCTCTATTGGTGATGAGATCTGGACAAAATACTATGATTCTTTTCCTTAATTGCCTTATACTGGTCTTACTTGATATCATTTACTTTTATTCTCCTCTACGGTTCCTTACCATTTTGTTTTAAATGGCCATTTCTCTTATCTCTTAAATTAATTAACATTAATTAATAATAATAATCCAATATTATTATTCTTGTGGTTCTATATAATCCGATCACTCTTTATCTCATTATTATATTCATGTTCAACCATCATTCGTATATGCAATCTCATTTCAAATCTAGGCATCTGACGAGAGATCTAGTTGCGAATCGCCTTCCTGTAGAGGATGCAGACAGAGTTATTTGTTGGACAAATTATCGTGTGGCTCGACCGACTAACGTGGTATTTCATTGACAACCTTTGCGGTTGTTCAATTAGTTGTCTACCTCCTGATTTTCCATGGAATGATTACTCGTTCCGTGGGTATGGTGGGGTCCTCCTAAGAGAAGCTGATGAGAGGGACACTAATACGATGTGATTCTCATCTAAGCAATACGGAGGGCCGTTTCATATCGGGAGATCCAACTTTCCCTTTTTATATACTTTCTGGAGACCAAAACCTCATTGAGATTTAACATCGTGCTTATGTTCATCAGCTATATGAGCGTCATTCCTTTATTCAGCCGCATCAATGGGATTGCGTGCCATTTCAAGTTGAGATTTAACCGCGTGTCTTCAAACTACTGAAACTCATCAAACTTATATTTCATCCCGGACTATCGCAAAAACTTAATCCTTCGTAACAATAAAAACATACACTTTTCTTTCCGTAGATAAATTAGGCCTAACAATCTTTCCGGTTCATCAGCTTTTACATCTGCTCTTAGCACACTTTCTTGGCATAATAAGGTGCTAAAAATCGGTCAACTCTAATTTTAAAATAATTGATATAGTAAGTCGTTGTGTTGCTTATCATAATTTTTTAGACTCCTCATGTATCTTCTGACGGTACAACTGCCGTTTTGCCTTCTTCTAAAGCTAACTCTTCGCTCCTTCTTTGCTTCTAATTCAACCTTAGACGATTCCGGAGCTGTTCCTTTTCCTTCAACCCCCTCCAACTCATTTATGCCTAAAATTATAATTTCTTCTAAAGATGTCATTTCTGCTCTCTCTGAGCTTAACACTAAGAAGGCGTACGGTCCTGACGGTATCCCTCCTGTGGTTCTCAAAACTTGTGCTTCCGAGCTTGCACCCTGCCTTGGTAAACTTTTTCGTCTATGTCTTTCTACTTCAACCTTCCCTTCTTGCTGGAAACGTGCGCTCATTCAGCCTGTGCCGAATAAGGGGGACCCCTCTCAACCCTCTAACTATCGTCCAATTTCTTTAACCTCCGTTCTCTCTAAAGTTTTTGAATCTCTCCTTAACAGGAAGATTTGGAAACATCTCAATTCTTCTAATCTTATCTCTGATCACCAGTATGGCTTTCGTAAGAAACGCTCTACTGGTGATCTCATTTCCCTTCTATCTGACTCTTGGTCCTCCTCTCTTCGGCATTTCGGTGAATCTTTTGCTGTGGCGCTAGACATATCGAAAGCTTTCGATAGAGTCTGGCACAAAGCTTTGATTTCCAAACTTCCCTCTTTCGGAATCTATCCTTCTCTATGTGACCTTCTCTCTGATTTACTTTCCGGTCGTTCTATAGCAGCAGTTGTAGACGGCCACCGCTCTTCCTTTAAATCTATTAATAGTGGTGTTCCTCAAGGATCTGTCCTATCCCCAACACTTTTTCTGCTTTTCATTAATGACCTTCTTTCTGTTACTTCATCTCCTATCCACTCCTATGCCGATGACTCCACCCTTCATTACTCTTTTCAGTTTGAAAGGCGCCCCTCTCAACAACAGTTACTAGATGCAAGGAGGGTTGCCTTTGAGCAGCTGACCTCTGATCTATCTCGTATTTCTAATGGGGCAGAGAGAACATGGTTGTTTTCAATGCCACCAAAACTCAATTCCTCCATCTCTCCACTCGACACAATCTTCCACACAACTATGATATCTTCTTCGAAAACACTCAACTCAGACCTTCCTCTGTTCTTAATATTCTTGATGCTTTCTTTTCTCGTGATCTTTCTTGGAAAGATCACATTACCTCTCTTTCTAAACAAGCTTCTAAGAGGTTAGGTGTTCTGAGGCGCCTTCAGTATTTCTTCACTCCACCCCAGTTGCTTACTCTGTATAGGAGTGTTGTTCGCCCCTGTATGGAGTATGCGTCACACATCTGGGGTGGTTTCACTCACACAGCTCTCCTGGAAAAGGTGGAGTCTAGGGCTTTTCGTCTTATCAACTCTCCTGCTCTCACTGATTCTCTCCAATCTCTTTCTGCCCGTCGAATTGTTGCGTCACTCTCTCTTTACTATCGCTATTACAATGGACACTGCTCTTATGAACTCTCTCGTCGCATACCTCCTCCACTGAGAAGGGCTCGTGCTACTCGATTTTCTACACAGTCTCATCCTTTCTCTGTCAAACTCTCTGACCCCAGACTTAACCGCTATGCTCTGTCTGTACTCTACCGATAAAGTCTGAAACACACTCCCTTCTTCTATTTTTCCAACTTCCTATGACTTACACACTTTCAAACGTCGTGTATCGGGTCACGTTGGCCTTTAATATGACCAGGCTTCCGTCTTACCCACTAACTCTGGTGGAACTTTGGTAGGCCTCTTATATATATATATATATAAAAAAATATATATATATATATATATATATATATATATATATATATATATATATATATATATATATATATATATATATATATATATATATATATATATATATATATATATGTTATAAATGTATATAGTATATACATACTCAAGTTAAAAAAAAAAAATATGGTGAGTACTAATGAAGATTTTACTTTTCCTATAAATGTAAGAAAAAAGAGTAAAAGGGGGGGTGATCGTGCGCGAGGGGTAGGGGAAGTTGCACAACCGAAATAATTCAAATACGGTGTTATATCATCAGACTGAACTTTTATATTATATATATATATATATATATATATATATATATATATATATATATATATATATATATATATATATATATATATATATATATATATATATATATATATATATATATATATATATATATACCACTATTATTCGTGGAATTAATATGTATAATACATTTTAACTGCTCGGGGAATCGAACCTGGGCCCATAAGATGGAAGTCCATGGTGCTAACCGCTACACCACTGATGGTTCAAAAGGAGACTATTCGGAACTTCTACTGACATATCGTCTAGTGAAAAGCTCTCGAATGTCTCCCCGACCACAACTTGGGCGTAGGGTTAGCTTGGCCAAGGCTCTCATCCCAAGTACGCAGTGCAGTAGTTATTACTTAATATCCACTATTATTCGTGGAATTAATATGTATAATACATTTAACTGCTCGGGGAATCGAACCTGGGCCCGTAAGATGGAAGTCCATGGTGCTAACCGCTACACCACCGATGGTTCAAAAGGAGACTATTCGGAACTTCTACTAACCCTACGCCCAAGTTGTGGTCGGGGAGACATTCGAGAGCTTTTCACTAGACGATATGTCAGTAGAAGTTCCGAATAGTCTCTTTTTGAACCATCGGTGGTGTAGCGGTTAGCACCATGGACTTCCATCTTACGGGCCCAGGTTCGATTCCCCGAGCAGTTAAATGTATTATACATATTAATTCCACGAATAATAGTGGATATTAAGTAATAACTACTGCACTGCGTACTTGGGATAAGAGCCTTGGCCAAGCTAACCCTACGCCCAAGTTGTGGTCGGGGAGACATTCGAGAGCTTTTCACTAGACGATATGTCAGTAGAAGTTCCGAATAGTCTCCTTTTGAACCATCGGTGGTGTAGCGGTTAGCACCATGGACTTCCATCTTACGGGCCCAGGTTCGATTCCCCGAGCAGTTAAATGTATTATATATATATATATATATATATATATATATATATATATATATATATATATATATATATATATATATATATATATATATATATATATATATATATATATATATATATATATATATATATATATATATATATATATATATATATTTTGGCAATATCACGTTATTTTTTAATCAATTTCTATTTGCTTTGGATTGAGAAAGATATTACTCGGCTTTAATATAATTAATAGATCGATAAAGTACTTTGTATGTTTTCCTTTGATTGATTTTATCAGTTTAATCGACGTTGAAATTTTTATTTATTTATTTTATGTCGTTTTTGGGAGATCGGATACGTGTATTAAAGCGGAGTCTAATCATTTAAGAGCTACAATGTTATTAAATATTCATCAAGTTGTGTAAAGTTTGGAAATAAAATTTTCATTTAGCGTTAGTCTCTCATAAAAATAATTCAACGATGTTTGTACTCGTAAAATCTGTCGCTCACTTAATGGAATTTAAAAAAAAAATGAATATTTTTAATTTGAATCCGAATTAATGTCGCTGTACCCGCGATGCCATTTAGATAAAAATAAAGAGTTTTTTTTATGAGGACAAGCTAATACATACTCTTTCACAATAAGAAGAAAACCTATACTTTTTGGTCCTATGTGGAATTAAATTTTGAAACACGTGTAAAGGAAACACGTGATAGAGTTACTCTTCAATCACCATAATAGACATTTTAAAATTTTTTAGCAAATATATTTTAGTTGTTGATTCATTAAATATATTAGATTTTATTGTGTTGAATAGTGAAAATAAATTTCATTAAATTTAAAATTTTTTTTTTATTAAAGGTTCACTTAAAGGGATTAAACACATCACTGACGATAAAGATTTTTTTTAAAGCTTGCATTTTCCTTGCCAATTATTAAGTAATATTTGATTTATTAGTTGTTTTTAATTAAAATTGAAGCTAGTGCGTCTATGAATTAATGAAATATTTTGTATTTTGTCTTTTAATGGTCAGTGATTTCTACAAATAATCGTAATTAAATGTTTGTCGAACCATTTTCTTTTCAAAAGTTACATAAATGTTCATCACTTCGATTTTTCAACCTAAATAAATACCAAATTGTTTCAAATGGCAAATGGTAGTAAGTTTAGTTAGTAAAATACTGATCGAATTCATAATTTTGTTTATGTTAAAACTCACACGCTATATATATCATACTATATATAGCCCAGGATACTTCCATTCTTCAAAATTTGAACACCAATACATTACTGGATCCTGGTATTTCGGAGTAAAAAAAAAAAAAAAAAAAAAAAAAAAAAAAAAAGTAGTAATTACTTTACTAAGAGTAAGATGTAATTTATGAGAATACGAACTGAATCGAAACATAAAATTTTAACCTTTGATCTACATTGCCATTTTATGTAACTAGATCCGTCAGTTGTTTAAAGCTGTTGTTGAATCAAAGTTTTTTGGCTTTGAGTTTAGCTTAGTAGTGAAACACCGCGTACATTGGTTTCCAGTTACAACATGCACTGGTTCACCCCCTGAAGTGGTAAGTCTTCTTTGTCTTCCCGCAGTTGATATATATATATATATATATATATATATATATATATATATATATATATATATATATATATATATATATATATATATATATATATATATATATATATATATATATATATATATATATATATATATATTAGTTTGCATATGTTTCTTTGTTAGAAATGCACCCACACTTCAACTTTAAGTTGTAGGAATAAAATCGGAGAGGTCAGTTTGTCTTAGACTTTTAAAGGGGAATTCTTCCGAAAAAAAACATTCAAAGAACGATTAGTTTCCAATCCCCACAATTAGTTTTCCTTTCAAAAAATTAAATATTTAGTTTCTATTCCATTTGGTCATTTACTTTTTTTTTTTTTTCGTTTACCCTCGTAGAACCGAGAGGATTGTTATAATGGCTATGGGCTTTTATTATCTGAGGTTTGTACTTTACGGGCATTGCCCTATTCGAGGAGAGGAATTTTCTAGGATGTTTCTTCTTAGGATACGCATGAGGGTTCGAACCAACTCCTTCAGTCACGTAATACATTCTAATGCTTTAAGAATTTTTTTTTATGTACCTATCCTTCAGCAATAATAATAATAATAATAATAATAATAATGTTGTTTGTTGTCGTCGTTGTTTTTGTATTTTAACAAAATTCATTAAAAATAATAATTTCAGTAAAAAATAATATTGAGAAAGTGTTGCACAATAATTTGCATTTAAATTCATTTTGTATCTTTCTGATTCATTTATTTTGTCTGTCTGTTTGTCTGTATCCAATTTATAAAGTGAAAACTTGGTTTCAGAAGCGACTTTCGTAATGCCTTCCACTTCAACTTTTTCATTACAATTTCTCACCTGATTTTTTAAATTTGTTCAATTAAAAATTTCACAGCCAACGATTTCGATCATCTCTAAAGTTTTGCAACTCTCTATATCCTTCTCTCTCATACACACACATGCGCACACACACGCAAACAAACAAGCGCGAACGCTCGCGCGCGTGTGTGTGTGTGATACATTTGGGGAAACGCATTAAAAAACACCAGAATCGAATATTGTTTGAAATTAACAGAAGTCATATCCCGATACACGTTTCTTGAAAGTAAATAAAAATGGGAAGTGATATAAAATAGAATTAAGGAAAGGGTTGCAAAGCTTATCAGTAGAGTGCATGAGTGAATGGTCAAACAACTAAAGACTTCCGATAATCACTGTTCTCTGTAATAACAATAGTATTGGGAGATTTGTTTCAATCGACTATATATATATATATATATATATATATATATATATATATATATATATATATATATATATATATATATATATATATATATATATATATATATATATATATATATATATATAATATTATATATGGGATGGAGTGAAGTATCGGTATCGATATCGAGCTTTCAGATATCGATATCGACAAAAAATGACCGATACCAAAGATTTTTTAAAGTACATAATATATATATATATATATATATATATATATATATATATATATATATATATATATATATATATATATATATATATATATATATATATATATATATATATATATATATATATATATATATATATCAGAGGTGGGCGCGCAAATTTTAAAATTTAGAGCGCAAACTCAAAAGCGCAAATTTTAAAAACTTTGTCCGCAAATGCAAAAGCGCACATTTTTTCAAAAATTTAGTCCGCAAATGCAAAAGCGCACATGTCCGCAAAAAAAAAAAAATTTAAAGCGCAAATTTTGGAGCAAAAAAAAAAAAAAAAAAAAAAAAAAAAAAAAATGAGAAGAATTTATTATTTATTCAGCCATCTATGATCTCTTCCTCCTCGTAGCTCTCCTCTTGCATTCTGAAAAGGGTCATATTCCCTTTCATGAAAATAAATTTTTCAAAATTGCTGGATGCAATGTCTGCCCTCTTTGGTCTTAGAATGTCAGAGCCTTGACTAAACAACCTCTCCACGGCCGCTGAGCTGGGTAATGGGGTATTATACTTCATAAACAAGTCCACCCAGACCTCTTGGTATTCACATGGAAAAAGGTTCCTAGTGAGAGGGGTATTGTGGTGAACATCTACTGCATCCCAGCTATCCAAGGTTTGCCGCAACTTCTCCTCCAGAGGTGTCTGCTGGATATATGGGGCCTTCAGTTTCTGAAAAATTTAGAAATGGTATCAAAAACTCAAATCTTTTTAAGTTTCATTTGAACATTATGTCAGTGTATTATGAATATATATATATATATATATATATATATATATATATATATATATATATATATATATATATATATATATATATATATATATCATCATCACCGTCCAAACCGGTAGGCTGGCGCCTGTCGGGTGCTACTCCTCCAAAATTTTCTCCACGCATTTCTGTCCTCAAACATTCGGTTGTCTTACACCTCTTCCAATGTCTTGTTCCTTCGTTGTATGGCTTCTTCTATCGCCTCCATCCATCTCTTCCTTGGTCTTCCCGCCGGTCTCCTTCCTTCTGGTCTCCATTCCAGCATCTCTCTCAGTCTCTCTCCCTCCCCCATTCTCTTCACGTGACCAAACCATCTCAGTTGGTTTCTTTCTATATGCATTCCAAAATTGATTCCACCCCAAATTCCTCTCTCACCAGTTCACTCCACATTCTATCTCTCAGTGATATATATATATATATATATATATATATATATATATATATATATATATATATATATATATATATATATATATATATATATATATATATTATATAAATAGGACAAGAGATGCTTAAAATTTGTTCAAATTATAAAAATAGCTCACCTTAAATGGGTCCATTTCAGATTCATCCCCATCACCTTCAGTGCCTTGATGTGGAGGAGTAAAATTCGATGCAATATTACACTTTATTTCCTCCAATATCCTCGTCTTGACAGCTGGATACTTCCCCCTATTTAACCTATGTGCCACTCCGAATTTGAAGTGAGGGTGCAGAGCTGTTGCCATAAGTAAATCACAATCATCAAAAATCCTGCTGAACCTCGGTTCAAATCCTTTTTCTTTCCCTTTGTTTGGCTTTGGCTGCTTTAGTAAGTAGTTGACTAAGCTTTTGGCATAGTTAAATTTTTTCACCTCTCGTTGCAATTCCACGAGATTGTCCTTGAGGAGGAAGAGGTTAGGCAATAGAACCCCCGCGTACTCATTCTTCTCATCCTGCAACATATGCAGCCTAACAGCAATAGGCGTAATTATTTCGATGTACTCGGAAATTACCTCCTTGTCAGTTTTATTAAATATTGGAAGACAAGGCTTTTGTTCCATACAAATAAACCAATAAACCAAAAAACAAAATATTCAATATATATAAATAATATATATAAATATAATATATAAATATAATATATATATATATATATATATATATATATATATATATATATATATATATATATATTTTATTTTTTTTATCGAGGACATTTTATATTTTTTAAATATCGATATTTTTTTCTATATCGGCATTCCTAGTTTAAGTATTAACTTTTAATTAGCAGAAAGAGTAATAAAATTTGGCTGATTAAATAAGAAACTGAAATATAAGCCCAAAATAGTTTTTTATTAAGAAAAATATGAAAAGCGCAAATTGGTAAGCGCTATTTTCAAAAAACTTCCGCAAAAGCGCAAATATTTTTTAAAGCGCAAATTTGCGCTTTTGCGCTCTTAAAAAAGTTGTTAAGCGCAAAATGCAAAAGCGCACATTTTCGAATTTTAGCGCAAAGCGCAAAAGAGCAAAATTTTTATTTAAAGCGCAAATTGCGCTTTTGCGCTCTCATTTGCGCTTATGCCCACCTCTGATATATATATATATATATATATATATATATATATATATATATAATTATATATATATATATATATATATATATATATATATATATATATATATATATATACTCGTATATGTATATATTAATTGTGGTGTTCCTCAGGGTTCTGTTCTGTCTCGTACTTTATTCTTTCTTTTCATCAACGACCTCCTCAGCTGTATTTCTAACTCTGTTCATTCTTATGCCGACGACTCAACTTTCTATTCTTCTACGCATTTCAAATCTGATCCCTCCGATTCCAATCTTGCCGATATGGATGGGATTTCCCGGTGGGGCCATCGCAACCTTGTGAAATTCAACTCTTTAAAACTCAGATTCACATCTCTCTCTCAAAAACACTTCCCAACTTTCCTATCTCCTTCGGCTGCTCTATCGTCTCACCTGTGAGCAACATAAATATTCTTGGTCTGAACATAATCAATAAATTTTCTTGGAAACATTTTATCAGAAAAGTTACTAAGGTAGCCTCTAAAAAAGCTTGGAGTTCAGTTCAGATTGCGGGAATTTTTTTCTTATGTACAGTTACTCCAATTATATAAGGGTCTTATCAGACCTTGCATGGAGTACAGTTCTCACATTTGGGGTAGTTGTTGATTGTGTGAGATGTGGTGATGAAATTAGGTGAAATATGTAATTTGTTTGTTTGAGATAAGTGTTTTATGTAAATTATGCCTTTCAAATTGGTGTTTTGTGACTTGGGCGTAGGGTATAAGTGAGTTTTGTGTATTTGACTATGGTGACTTGTGCATTGTGATGCTGGAGATAGGTGTTTTTGTGATTTTGTGCGAATGAGTTTGTCATTTTGTGCTTATGGGAGTGTGTTTGTGTATGTGTGTGTGTATGTGTGTGTGCATGTGTGTGTGTGTGTGTGTGTGTGTGCGTGCGTGCTCACCCTGATCTTAGTACTTTTTGTTACAAAATTAAAAGAAATATATTAAATAATTTTAAAAATAAAATAAATTTTTAAAAATATTTGTAATAAAATGATGAAAAGCGTCAAATACTTTGATATGAAAACATGGAAAACACGGTGGACAGGTGCTGGGGCGATGCGCCCCCCTCCCCCCTATTGATTTCAATGATATCAATGATCTCATGGATGTTTATGCTTTTTTTTATTATTAATTTTTTTTTTTTTTTTTTTTTTATTTTTAATGTTTTTTTTATTTTAAATTTTTTTTAAATTTTTTAAATGTTTTTTTTTTATTTTTATTTTATTTTTAATTTTTTTTTAATGTTTTTTTATTTTAATGTTTTTTATATTTTAAATGCTTTTTTTTTTATTTATTTTAATGATTTTTTTATTTTTTTTAAATGTTTTTTTTTATTTTAATGCTTTTTTTAATTTTTTTTGTTTTTTTTTAATGTTTTTTTATTTTTATTTTAAATGCTTTTTTTTTATTTATTTTAATGATTTTTTATTTTTTTATTTTTTATTAATTTTTTTTATTTTTAATGTTTTTTTTTATTTTAATGTTTTTTTAATTTTTTTTTTTTTTTTTTAGTTACACCTAAATTACTTCGTTTTCTTTTTATTTTCTTCGTTGTATATATAAT
>SEYY01021772.1:0-2500 GCA_009176605.1 Armadillidium nasatum
CCCCCTAAATCTCCTAACCCAAACCCCCCTGCATATATCACATCCCTTGCTCCAATTGCAAATTAAAATACATAGGTGAAACTACAGACTTTAAGAGAAGACAATATCAACATAAACACGATTTAAATATAGACAATCAAAACTCCGCTCGCACTCAACATAGACAAAATAAAACCACTTCATAAACCTTAACAATAGTGGAATCATCAAAAACATAAATAATTATAATAAAAGAAGAATTGCTGAATCCTTCTGCATAAATAACATCCCAAACTATAATCAAAACACCGGAGACTACAAAATAGATCAATTACAAAACTCCATGATGCTCCAGTCACCCTACTACAAAAACTTAATCAACAACCAACCATAGTATTGGACGACATGAGAAACATTCTACAGAGCAGCCACATCATTTCAACCTGAAAGAGGCTTCTAACAAGAAGCGAAAGCTTGTTGAAGATATATTGTTGTTCCGTTGGTATGTAGTAACAAAGTGTAATTTTAGTGATGTGCATTGGTTAATCTTAGGGTTTATTAACAAATAATACATAAAAAGAGAGTGTTCATAACTCTAATACTGAAATATAATATATATATATATATATATATATATATATATATATATATATATATATATATATATATAATATATATATATATATATATATATATATATATATATATATATATATATATATATATATATATAAATTATATATATATATATATATATATATATATATATATATATATAATATATATATATATATATATATATAATATATATATATATATAATATATATATATATATATATAATCATCATCATCATCATCATTACCGTCCAAACCGGTAGGCTGACGCCTGTCGGGTGCTACTCCTCCAAAATTTCTCCACGCATTTCTGTCCTCAAACATTCGGTTGTCTTCCACCTTTTCCAGTGTCTTTTCTTCGTTGTATGGCTTCTTCTACCGCCTCCATCCATCTCTTCCTTGGTCTTCCCGCCGGTCTCCTTCCTTCTGGTCTCCATTCCAGCATCTCTCTCAGTCTCTCTCCCTCCCCCATTCTCTTCACGTGACCAAACCATCTCAGTTGGTTTCTTTCTATGCATTCAAAAATTGATTCCACCCCAAGTTTCTCTCTCACCAGTTCACTCCTCATTCTATCTCTCAGTGATATATATATATATATATATATATATATATATATATATATATATATATATATATATATATATATATATATATATATATATATATATATATATATATATATATATATATTAAGAGATGCTTAAAAGATTGTTCTAAATTATAAAATAGCTCACCTTAAATGGGTCCATTTCAGATTCATTCCCATCACCTTCAGTGCCTTGATGTGGAGGAGTAAAATTCGATGCAATATTACACTTTATTTCCTCCAATATCCTCGTCTTGGCAGCTGGATACTTCCCCTCATTTAACCTATGTGCCACTCCGAGTTTCAAGTGAGGGTGCAGAGCTGTTGCCATAAGTAAATCACAATCATCAAAAATCCTGCTGAACTTCGGTTCAAATCCCTTTTCTTTCCTTTGTTTGGCTTTGGCTGCTTTAGTAAGTAGTTGACTAAGCTTTTGGCATAGTTATGTTTTTTCACCTCTCGTTGCAATTCCATGAGATTGTCCTTGAGGAGGAAGAGGTTAGGCAATAGAACCCCCGCGTATGCATTCTTCTCATCCTGCAACATGTGCAGCCTAACAGCAATAGGCGTAATTATTTCGATGTACTCGGCAATTACCTCCTTGTCAGTTTTATTAAATATTGGAAGACAAGGCTTTTGTTCCATACAAATAAACCAATAAACAAAATATTCAATAAACCATATATATATATAATATATATATATATATATATATATATATATATATATATATATATATATATATATATATATATATATATATATATATATATATATATATATATATATATACAATATCTTTTATTATCGAGGACAATTTGATATTTCTTAAATATCGATATTTTTTTATATATCGGCATTCCTAGTTTAAGTATTAACTTTTAATTAGTAGAAAGAGTAATAAAATTTGGCTGATTAAATAAGAAACTGAAATATAAGCCCAAAATTGTTTTTTATTAAGAAAAATGATGAAGCGCAAATTGGTAAGCGCTAATTTCAAAAAACTTCCGCAAAAGCGCAAAATATTTTTTAAAGCGCAAATTTGCGCTTTTGCGCTCTTAAAAAAGTTGTTAAGCGCAAAATGCAAAAGCGCACATTTTCGAAATTTAGCGCAAAACGCAAAAGCGCAAAAAAAAAAATTTAAAGCGCAAATTGCGCTTTTGCGCTTTTGCGCTTCATTTTGCGCTTTTTGCGCTCATTTGCGCTTATGCCCACCTCTGATATATATATATATATATATATATATATATATATATATATATATATATATATATATATATATATATATATATATATATATATATATATATATATATATA
>SEYY01021772.1:7500-10000 GCA_009176605.1 Armadillidium nasatum
AAAATAATTATAATAATAATAATAATAATAATAACAATAATAAGTAATAATAAATAAAATAAATAATAAAACAATAAATAAAATGGTAATAATAATATAATAATAATAATAATAATATAATAATAATAATAATTAATAAGATAATAATAATAATAATAATATAATAATTATAATAATAACAGTAATAATAATAAATAATAATAATATCATAATAATAATAATAATAAATAATAATAATAATAATAATAATAATAATAATAATAATAATAATAATAATAATTAATAATGATAAATTCAATAATTTAATAATAATTTCGAAAATGATAATGACAATATTTATAATAATATGAATCGTAATAATACTAAAATTTGTTACTTTAATAGTGATAAAAATTTTGTGATTTTGAGTTAGTGTGTAGCTAGTGGTTAGGTCGGGAATTTTAGTATTTTGACAGCAAGGTGATTTTGACACGTTTACGGAATGTGGGAAGTGTTGCTAGTTCTTGAATGTTTTTTGGAAGATTATTCCATTTTTCAATGCCATTATATGATATAGCTCTCCGAGATTTTGTTAATGTGTACTTTGTTTTGCTTAGTGTATGTGAGCGTGTGCTGCGCAAATTTAGTCTTCTTACATTTTGGTTATTCATTATTAAATTTGACAGTAATTTATTTGACAATCCGTTTATGATTTTGAATATTTGGGCAGTCATTGTAAGAGTGAGTATATCATGCAGTTTGAGTATGGATAATTGTTTGAAAAGTGGGCTTGTATGTTCATAGTAATTGCGTGATCCAGATATTATACGAATTATTTTTTTATGTAGTTTTATTAAGGGTTGTAGCAGATATTCACTTGCACATCCCCAAACTGGTAAATTGTATAGTAGGTGAGGGTAAACAAGGCTGTAATATAGGTTTTTTAGAACATATTTTGGATTAGAATTTCTTATCATTTAGGAATGCATAAGTAGCATATGCAAGTTTGCTAATAAGACTATTTATGTGGTTTTTAAAGGAGAGTTTCTCATCAAAAATAACTGTTAATAATTTTGCAGATGTAGTTCTATTTATGGTTGCACCTTTTGCCATGACATTTAGATTGATAGGACTTTTAATGTTTGTCATTATTAAATATTGTGTTTTTTGTAGGTTAAGGGAAAGCCTGTTTGTCTCTACCCATGTTACAATATTTTCTAATACATTATTTACTTTTGTGTTTAGTGTATCTATGTTACGGTCTGTTTTTAGTATTGCGGTATCATCAGCGTATTGTGAATGTAAAGAATTATGACAATTTTGGAAGTCATTAGTATATATGTTAAAGAATAGTGGACCCAAAATAGATCCTTGAGGCACTCCTTGAGAAATTGGAGCAAGAGAGGATGAGACATCTCCTAACTTCACGTATTGTGTTCTACCAGATAAATATGACTGGAACCAGTTTATGGAGCCTTTTGAAACGCCAAGCATATTTAATTTTTGTAACAGTAAGTTGTGTGGAACGACATCAAATGCTTTTGAGAAGTCTAACAGTAATAGTATGCATGTTTGCTTATCGTTTAGTGCTCTGTATATGTTTTCTGTAAGGAGAGTTAGTGCATCTTCTGTACTACGATTTTTTGTAAATCCAAACTGAGTCTGTGAAAGGAGTTCATTTTCGTAGAAGTAATTTGTAAGTTGTGTATGTACCAATTTCTCGAATAATTTACCAACTGTATGTAGGATAGAGATTGGACGGAAGTTATTAGGAACAGAAGTGTCTATGGATTTAGGAACTGGAGTAACCCTTGCAATTTTCAGTTCTTCAGGAAAGTGGCCTAATTCAAGTGAAGTATTGTAGAGGAGCTAATAAGAGATAACAGTATTTGTAATAATAATAATAATAATAATAATAATAATAATAATAATAATAATAATAATAATAATAATAATAATAATAATAATAATAATATAATAGTATTTATTATTGTCCTAATAATGAAAATAATTATTATTTTAATTATTGTTATTATAATAATACTACTACATTATTATTAAAATAATATTAGCAATAATAATAATAATAAAATTATAATAATCATTATTATTATAAATATTAATAATAATATTAATATTATTATTATAGTAATAATAATAGTAATAAACTTTATTAAGCATTCCACGAATTTATTATTTTGGAAATATAAATCGAAAAAATAATAATAATTATAATAATAATAATAATAATAATAATAATAATAATTATTATTATTATTATTATTATTATTATTATTATTATTATTATTATTATTATTATTATTATTATTATTATTATTATTACTTCACAATTTTTTCCCTTTTACCTCTCTAAGTTTTTCCTTTTCACATAAGTCAAAAATAATATGTAATCTTTCCCAACTCTAAATACTCAGACAAAGAAAAAGTTCCTCTTAAAAAATAAATAAGTATCTTCTTATAAAATAAATAAGTAAATAAATAAATAAATAAATAAATAAAT
>SEYY01021772.1:22500-47500 GCA_009176605.1 Armadillidium nasatum
TTATAATTTAGTATTATAATAAACTAGTATTCATTTCATGGAAGTATTACGTATTACTCACAAATCCGATCATTTTTTTTCTCATTTCCTCGTGGATTTTCTAGTCATATCTTAGCTGTTCAACAAGATTTACTCAAAAAAATGTTTTAATTTATTGCACTATTTTCTATTAGTATGCACTTTAATAATTCTTTGGCATTCGTTTTGGAAAATATTCTTGCATTAAACTTCCTGAAACTTACTATTGACATAGCTATTGATTTTCTTAGAAAAACTTATTTGTTTGATTTTATTTGAAGCAGTTTTGTAACATGTACTGGTATACGTAATAAAATGTAAGTTCATAGATTAATTATATCTAAAAATGTATCATGGATGTCGAATCTTTAAAATATAGATTTTTTTTTTTTTTTTTTTTTTTTTTTTTTTTTATTTTTTTTATTTTTTTTTTTTTTTAAGAAACGGTTGGCAAGGAAGTGTAGAAAAAATGTTACGTAACATTAACGGTTTCCAAAAATAATAGGCTGGAAATTTTAAAATTTTGGGCAGCATTCATTTATTTATTTATTTTTTATTTTTTTTTTTTTTTAATACGTGTTTCATGCGTTGTTTATAGTTTCTACTGAAAATTTTAATTGTATATTAGACTTATAATCTATTAACAATTTCTAGGTGTTTTATTTAATATCTTATTTTGTGCACCTCTCTCCTAGCATACTTTATTTAAACTTTAATGATGTAACTTGGTTAATGGTTTCAGATACTTCATATTTATTACAATTTTTGACAATATTTGTTAAATATTTTTGGTAAGTACATAAGTCTACATCTATTCCCGGGTTATTAGAAACCTGTATTTTTATTCTATTGAAAAATAATTTGTACATGCTTGGATCAAACTATATTGAAGTGTAGAATAAATAAGGTGCACAAAAATTAAACAATAAAAAAAAATAGGGTAAAGGTTACGATCTTTCTGAGCTTCGATATTTGGAAAATATGGAAAATATTGATATTCAAAAATATCAATATTTCGAAACATTGATATGCCAATTCAAATATTATTTTAATTATTTTTATAATTATTATTATTTAGTTTTCTAGCGTACTTAGTTCTACTTATCATAACCTGAACTACCGAAGTTGCCGTAAAATACAGGCCTAACCTATACAAGAACGTTGCAATGAGACACCAATTAAAATCGAAATTTCAAAATATTGATATATATATAAAATATCGAAGCTCAGAAAGCTTCTTAACTTAAGCCAAAAAATAGAATATACCAAGGCTGAGGAGCTGATGATATTTCTTTCAGCTCTGGTACCAACTCTAGAGCCATTGTTAGATGTGGCTCTGGCCCCAGCTCCAGAGTCATTGATTTGAGTGGCTCTGGCTCAGAGGCTCTAGTTTTAAAGATTTTCCTAATTCTTGTACAGTTGTATTTAGGTATTACCGCCACCCAGGAACATCAGCCCAATTGCAGTTGCAATTGCAATGGGACTGTAGGTATTAATTTGATCTGGCATGATACCTTTATCTTTCACTATATTGAAAATATTAAGTTAAAATATGCTGAAATACATTCTTCATATAAATAATTGAGTATAAAAAATACAAAGATTATACAGCTAGGTGAGATACGCATTTTTTTATTTAGTAAGGTTTTTTGTATACTTAACCATTTTGCTGTTGTGCATAAGAAAAAAACAATAATTTGAAATTTATCCTATACAGAACAACAAAATGGTTTGATGAAAAAAAATTTAAGATTTTATCCAAGATTTTGCCGTTCGGCAAGTTACTCAAGTTTATTTAAGAAAAATTTTTTGTATGCCCAACCATTTTGGTACTGTACATTTGAAAAATTAAAAAAAAAAATTTCTGTGCACAGCATCAAATTTGTTAGGTATACAGAAAATTATTCTAAATAAAAAAATATGTATCTCACCTAACTATACAACCTATGAAACTTTCATAGATAGGAAAAAATATTTTCAATAATATTATTAGGTATATTTTTTTTTTTTTTTTTTTTTTTTTACCCATAATGAGTTCATGAAATTTTTAGATGTACAGTTAGCTGAGATACACATTTTTTATTTTAAAAATAAGTTTTTGTATACCCAACCATTTTGGTGCTGTGCATGGGAAATTTTTTTAAAAAATTCCTATGCACAGCATCAAATTTGTTAGGTATACAAAAAAAATTTCTAAATAAAAAATGTGTATCTCACCCAAATATACAACCTCTGAAAATTTCATGAACTCGTCACAGATAGAAAAAAACATTATCCAAAAATATTATTTTTTTATGAAAAAAAATGTTTCATGATTACTGGATATTTGCAGTAATTCGACTTTTTTTTGGGTAGCCATAAAAATTTCAAGTATGATAAAATGAATGATGATTTAACTAACAGGTCAATTACCAAGTTATTTTGACAAAGGGAATATACTGAAAAATTTGCTTAAATTTTGCTACCAAATATGTGTCCAAACACGTTTTTATTTTCTTCAAATTATTTCTAGATAATTTATATTATTCTTATCCATTTATAATAATAAAAAAGTACTACGGAATAGCCATTTTTAAATAATATTAATTGGCTAGTTTTACCTCATTTCAATTTTTCATCACCCACAATTTTAAAAATATTAATAATCATATTACAATATACTTTTTTATATCAAAATATTCAAAAAGTTTCATATTTCTAAAATAAAAAAAATACATATAGGTATATCATGTAATTCTGATTTCCAAATGTCAAAATGTTCGAAAAATTGGTTAGTTTTACCCCATTTTACGATATATATACCGTATATAACTATATATATATGCCATATATATATATATATATATATATATATAGTATATATATACATTTTTTTTTATTTTTTTTTTTTTTTTTTTTTTTAATAAACTATTAATGTTAATTTAAATTAATATTTGGCAATTTTAGCCAGATAGTAAAAACCAGATATCTGTTTATCCAGCCTGTCCCTATTATATTTTAAAATCTAAATGGCAATTCAGAGACATGCTGCAGAAATACCTTGAAAACAACTATATTTTGACTAGTATGGTTTGTCATTGCTTTTTAGCAATTTCAGAGCTATTATTTTATTCTCTAATAGTAAAATTTATGACATTGTGAACAGAAAAAATAAATCATGCAATTTTGAGAAATTTGGTGGTATATGCCATGGGTGTTGTGTAGGTTCTGTGCATAAATAGATAAAAAAAGATATCTAGAATACTGAGTAAATATATGTTTTAGGGAAAGGCTGAGAGAGTTAGGAATGTACAATGTCGAAAGCCAATTTCTTAGAAAGAACAGACAAGTTTATGAATATATTTTCAATTTAGATATAAGTAAATTTTTTATGATATTTAAAAAGAAGTCATCTTGATGTAAGAAAATACTCATTTAGTAATAGTTATTAATTTTTGGAGTTCTTTACTGCAAGAAGTTGTTTGAATGTGGTTCTAATGACAGGCTTAATATAAGGGTATTATATAATATATAACTAAAATACTTCAATAATAAAATTTGTTATTGGTGTTTTCCATCCTAAATATTTAAACGTATGTATTAAAACTTTATTGTTCACTATTTATTGAATATTAAACAAAGCATATTTTAAACATTACAAAATGAGTGTGTTTCTTAAACACAATAGTCCCAATTATCTACACAATGTATTTGGTATTGGCAGATTTTTACTGATACTGATATCAATTCTTATAACCAGTATAAATTTAAATTCAATAAAATGCAAATACTAATATATATATATATATATATATATATATATATATATATATATATATATATATATATATATATATATATATATATATATATATATATATATATATATATATATATATTAAACCACATCTCTCAAGGAGTTAAAATATTCAGATTTTTTAAGTCTCCTATATAGAGAATTGAACCCTGACCTATTAGATTGTACCATGACTGTACAGAAAGGGAATCACAATGAGAAAGCTTATGAACAACCTCTCATGCAGACTCTCTCAAAGAACCCTCCCCATGACGCACTCGGGTACAAGGTAACAAGTTAGTTACTGTTACTATGACAGGTTGTTCATGAGTTTACTCATTGTGATTACCTTTTCCTACTGTTGTAGTACAGAGGCAACAATCTTGTCTTACCATCTATGAGGTCAGGGTTCGATTATTTGTATAGCAGACTTAAAATTCTGAATATATATATATATATATATATATATATATATATATATATATATATATATATATATATATATATATATATATATATATATATATATATATATATATATATATATAACAGAGACAATGACAGAGGTATTAACTCTTATGGCAGAAGAAATAGGGAGAGCTTTCGCTTTGATTTCAAGTGGAGTTGGAGTTGCAGTTAAATTAAACTATGAAGTTATGTCTACTTTTATTACACTAACTTCACGAATTATTCAACTTCTTTTCCTCTTGACTCATAAGGTAATATATATATATATATATATATATATATATATATATATATATATATATATATATATATATATATATATATATATATATATATATATATATATATATATATATATATATATATATATATATATATATATATATATATTGTTATTTTATTGCAATGTATCAAACTTATATCATTTAGCTACATTATTTCAAAGTTATTATTTTGTTTTTACTTTCAGTCAATGTGGCTAAAAGATCAGCTTCAGTAGTATGGGTGTACTTTACATTGTTTCAGGATAGGCTCAAAATAGCTAAATGTAACATCTGCAGTCAGAAAATTAATAGAGGACCTCCTTGTGCCACAAGTAAAAAATTTTCAATTAAATCTTTATGGTGCATCTAAAATCAAAACACAAAGATGAACATTCACAAGCAGAAAAGGATGGTCAAAAGAAATATTGAAAAAAAACAAGAAATTTTTCTTTTTTTAATTATTTTTGACCTGAAATTTTTCAGGGTATATGCATTTTTTCCCGAAGTTCTGAGTTGATTTCAAGCATTTTCCTGAGTCTATAATGGTTTGAAAGTTATTTAGACCCAAAGTTGACAAAAAAAATGAATATTGGGGCCAAACCACTGGTCCACATGAGCTGAAAATTTGAATAATCTTAGCCCCAATTTCTTGCATTGGTGGGAACAGATTTTTGATATCACATCTAGATATAAGCATTTGAATTTTTTTTTTTTTTTTGCAAAAATCATACCCTTCCATTGAAAAAAATTATTTTTAAAAAACTCTACCTACTAATTTTTTTATTTTTGGATAATGTTTAGAGGAGGGACAGGCCAACAACTTTTATTTAGTGCATTATTAAATGCTGTTTGTTTGAAGTGAGATATAGCCTCTCAAACTTTGGGAATTTTTGAAACTTAGTTAATGAAAACCTTTTTGAAAGCTATATCATGAAACCAACTAGTCGCATCGAATAGAGTATAGAGAAGAATTTGTAGCCCATTCCTCCTCTATACACCCACAGAACATAAGAAATGTTATAGTAGTAGTAGTATTTTTTTTTTTAAGTGGATTTAAAAAAAATAAAAAATTTTCAATAGTTGGTCAGCTTTCGGCTTATAACATTTTTTCTATAACTCACGGAACAAAAGTCTCTTAGAAGTTTTTGTAGCCCATAGAATTTTGAGTATACAATCCAAATTTCAAGTTATTCTAAAAAGTGGTTTGACTCCGCTATTCATTTAAAAAATGGTCAAATTTCAAAAAAAAAATTGATAGTTAGTCAGCTTTCGGCTTATAACATTTTTTCTATAACTCACGGAACAAAAGTCTCATAAGTTTTTGTAGCCCATAGAATTCTGAGTATACAATCCAAATTTCAGGTTATTCCAAAGAGTGGTTTGTCTCCGCCATTCATTTAAAAAATGGTCAAATTTCAAAAAAAAAAAAAAAATTTAAATTAGACTCATAAAAACGCTAGAAATGGACTTTTTTTCACTGTGGGGGGGAGGCCAATTTACACTGAAAATTTCAATAGAATCGGCTAAAAAAAAATTTTTTTACAAATTTGAAATTGGACTGTCCCCTTAAGTACAATTTGCCATTTTAACCCCGGCAGGCAAACCTTGGTTTTCCCTGATTTTTAGCTGGGGCCGGAACCCGGGTCAGTTCATATATATATATATATATATATATATATATATATATATATATATATATATATATATATATATATATATATATATATATATATATATATATATATATATATATATATATATATATATATATATATATATATATATATATATATATATATATATATATATATATATATATATATATATATATATATATATATATATATATATATATATATATATATATATATATATATATATATATATATATATATATATATATATATATATATATATATATATATATATATATATATTCTTTTTTCTAGACTGTACAGCTGTTCAATATTCTTGGAAATGATCTCTTTCTTTTCTTTGGGGATATTGGAAGTGGAGTCATATCAGTTTACAAAATTATGTTAAGATTAGGGAATGGTTTCTCTAATGTGATTTTAGCTTTAGGAACTTCAGTAGTATCCGTTTTTTCTTTAATATATGAATCATTTTGTTCATTTCAAGGGTTTATAAATGATTTGTTGAATAATTGTTATATTTTTGCCATCAATTTTTTCCAGTTAATCAAATATGTATTTGTCCTTTTTGGGTCATCTATCATGTTTGGTGTATCATTTATACCTAATCTTTTGCATCTTCTCTTCACTAATGCTATTAAATTTTTATTTAATGCATATATTGAGGTTACTACATTTATTGAAGATTCAATTATCGCATTTAATATGTCAGTTAAGTTCTATGCAAATTCCATTGTAAGCTATTTTACTGAAATTCCTGTAAGTTCTGTGATAGGAGTCATTTTAGGTGTTATTCTTTTTATAACTTTAAAATGTTTGATTCATTTTATTTTGGTGAACAATTTGTATATGACTGTGATCATAAATTTATCATCATTTTTTATTGGTGCTAAACAGAGAATTTGTCATTATTTAACTTGTGTTACAATGAGAATTCATATAGAAGAGCAAGCACATGAAATAGAGGAAGCGAGTTTAAATGACGATGCTTATGAACATGAAAATGTGAATGAAAATAGACTCTCTAGGGTTCATTCTCATGATGAAATGCATATAATGCCTCGTAATATTTCTAACTTCTCAGACACTGCCACTACAATGCACTCTCAGTTAACTAGAAGACCTCTTCCGAGAAAAAATCGAGTTTATGGAATTTCTAATGTCGAAGCAAATTGTGAGATAAATAAAACTTACAGTAATTGCAAAGACAAAAAACAATCAAAATCACAAGACCTTGCATTGGCTGAAGACCTCTTTAAAGAATTAGAAAATGAAAGAGAAGGGAAATTGTGTATAATATGCCAAGATAACCCAAAAACTGTTATATTGTTGCCTTGTCGTCATTTGTGCTTATGTGAAGCTTGTCGATCCGCAGTCATTGTTAGAAGGAATGTTTGTCCAGTTTGTAGAAAACCAATTCTTGACTCTCTCAAAGTATACTTATAGCAGTAGGATCTTTGTTAGAGTAGTACTTGACAATAATTGTATATTTTAAATTTTTGTAAATATTTTATACATATTTTTATAACCTTTATATTATATGAGACATGACTGTGAAGACCTGTTTAAATTTAATCAGGTTGTACAAATAAATTCCTGCTTAGACTGCATCAGTCACCATGATTATAATTCCTACTTTTAAGGATAATTAGTGTGTATATTGTGATTTCACTTGTTATTTTTCAAGTTGTTTCTAAATTAAACAAATCTCTGCTTTTACAGTAAATTAACCTTTAAGGGAGATAAAATTAAACAAGCAAGATTAAAATATGGATTTTTTGCTTTTAGTTTTTCTATCTCCTTCCGCTTTTAAAATATATTTTTTTCCACTTCAAAATATATTTGGTATTGGAAATACTAATTCACAGGTCGACAAAGGAAAAAAATTTTTAGATGATAACATTCCTATAGATTTTTTTGGATGTAAAGCTCTAGGAAAAGGGTATTTAAAAAATTCCTTCATGCAAAGTTTTCTCGCAAGTCAGAAATTTCATTATCAGTGAACCTAAAATCTGTATTTTTGCATATTGTAATATTAATTTTATGAGATATGTACGCTTCCTTTTTTTTTTAACATGCTCAAAGCTGTATACATAAGAATATGTTGTTCCCCGATAAAGATTAGTAACTAGATTCCAAACAATTTTCAGTTACCCTCATTTTGTAATTCTGCGTTATAGGTTATATTTTATTTTTAAGGGGTTGGGAATTCGTAGACTGGATTACAGTTTTTTAATAAAAAATTATATATTTTTTTAAATATTTAAGGTAACATTTTTTAATTTAACTAAGTTATCAGGAATCATAGACATTTTTGCAATAAAGGTGTCTTGCATTCAAATAATCCCAAATTTCAACTTTGCATAATTCCCAGATTTGTCTAAGATAACTAGATCTCTAGGCAAATTTTCAATTCAACCCATTTTCATCATATTTTGTTTCAGTGAAAGTTTGGTTAGATATTTCTGTAAAAGGCAGGTGAGTTATATAAAATATTTTACTTTTAAAATTTCAATAGAAATATTTTTGTAAACTTAATTATTATTTTTATTTATTTTCATTTAGGTTTTTTTTTTTTTTTTTAGAAGCTGTACGAGTAAGACCGTGACGCAACAACCGTTATTAATTGCAAATTTCATTTAATTAAAAAAAAAGAAATGGATAAATAAAAGCTATCTAGTATTTATAAATATAGACATTAATTCATAAAACTTTATTCAAGTTCGGTTTATTGTAGTTAATTTGTTCCATAGAAGTGTGTAGTACTGTAGAATAAAGTTCTCTGAGGAAGAAAATCTATCCCAATGGAAATTAGAATTTTCAACATGAAATTAAGGAATTTGTGTCAAAGTCTTGAATATGTGGACATAATTCTAGTTTGTAATGCCAATAAATTTTGAATTATGAATATAATTTCTAATTTTTCAGTCTTAAAGATAGGTTTTGGAATTTTGTTAGTCTCGTATGATCCTATCGGTGTATAATTATTTCATCTGAAGAATTTTTAATAACTGAACTTTTGACAAGATTTAAAATTTAGAGAAAGAATGCCCACTGAAACAAGAATTTGGTTCATACTTTAATTCCGAACTTTGAAGTCTTTAACGAACAAACAAAAATACTTACACTTTGTTAATACACGATGACGAAAATTTGAAAAATGCCTATTTTAAAGCAGGCAGTTGGTGTGCGAAACTAGTGAGTGCCACATCGAAAGAGAGAAGAAAAAAAATAATAAAACCTTATGAAGGATCATATAATTTCTCCAAAAGAAAAATTAAAATAGATAATGTATATACACTAAATAAAATAATGAAAGTATATGAACAGTTGTTATAATATTAAGACCATTTCAAGAAGATTATACCTTGTTGGGAATTTTCTTTATGCCGAAACTCCCAGAAAGACCTAATATGCAGTATTGTGACTGCTCTACTAAGAATAAACCAATTCTAATAAAAATTTAACCTGAATAAGATGCATTAATAATATATATATATATATATATATATATATATTATATATATATTATATATATATATATATATATATATATATATATATATATATATATATATATATATATATATATATATATATATATATATATATATATAGAACTCATCAGTGAAAATGTTCTTCAAATTGTTAAAATAAAAGGGGAGGTTTTGGGGGATTTACTATTTCCAAGAGAAAAAAAACTTGGAGGAAATCTTATTAGCGCAAGCTATAAAGTTAATTTTTAATGGTAAAATAGGTAAATTGCAGCCAAAGGCAGAATTTTACACCTTTCCTACCCAAATAGTAAGCTATCAAATACTGCACCAAAAACAAGGTCCTGTTAAATTGGTGAAGTCAAAATAATTCAATTAAGTTACAATTACAAATAAAATCCCACTCAAAACTTGATCAATGATTCAAAAAGTCAATCTAAATCAAAAAAAGGATCAAGATTGAGAGTCAAAGGTGGTAGGACCTGATTCTAATTTCAGTTTTACAAGCTCCTACACTAGGATAAAAAAAGGCTAAAATAATTTCCAACCTTAAGGCTTTAAGTAATTTAAAATTGTAATATAAAAATGGTACTCATCTTACTACAATTCCTGGCAACACTGAGGTTTTTTTAAAATATTAAAATGTAGGGATGGTAAACTAGCAAGTTCGTAAGTCTCCGGTCTCCCGGTTCTCGTGTATAAACGAGAGTCAAAACACATGTTAAGTGTTACTATTCTAAAAAAGATTTTCTTAGTTTGGCGAAGAATATTGAAAACCATAGTTAAATTTATCTAGTTGTATTAAAAATTATTTAGCAATATAAGCTACTTTAAAGCACATATATAAGGATTAAAAAAAAAACTGCATTGATCGACTCGAAAACTTTCAAGAATTATAAATAATAATAAATATAAATAATTATAATATAGGAGAAGATATCTACGCTTAGAATAGTTTATATGAAAAATTGAATCAGGAACATTTTGAAATGATAAAAAAAAATAATAAAGTAAAATAATAAAATTTAAATATGTAAAATGATAGAGGATTTTAAAGAATCCTCTACATGGATAGAACAATATTTGATAGGCTCATGTGACTTTATTGTTCCTGATATTTTTGATAATTACATCTTACAAGTAATGATTTTAATACACTAAATCAAGCACCACTCTGAAGTTGGATAATGCAAATTTAGAATAAGAATCACCATTGGAGTATATTTGTCCCGATACTGAAAAAACTTGAAAAATTTTATATTGATAATTTTTAATTAGATATTCAGCTACTTTTAATACTATTTGTGGTTATTTTGTGCATTGTTTGTGTAATCAAGGGTCTGACTCTGAAATTCCTTATTATATTTTTTAGGGTGGCGTTGAAACTGTTTGCTGCTTTTCATGTCTCCAAGGTAATGTTTATTATTTTCTTCCTGTTACGCAAACTTTAAACATGGCAGTAGGAAGGGTTTGTACAATTACAGATTTACCAAAACAAAGTTTAGTTTCTAGTAGTGTAAAAGTATTAGAGTTTGAAAAAATAATTATTTCCTATACAGTATAATGTTTTTTTTTTTTTAATGTATCTGTCTGTATTTTAGATATTTTCGCCTGTAGGCTAGTATATAGAATTTTGCAAATTGTTGTAGTATAAAACTTTACAAATTGATTTGCCCAAGAATTAAATTTTTATCATTATTGGCCATTGCATCAAACTTTTGTATTCTAAAACCAAACCAAACCTCATGTGCAAAAAAAAAAAAATTTTTTTTCAAATTAAAATTAAAATTTATAATTCTCAAGGTTTAAAGATTACATTGACAAAGATTATCTCTATTTGTAGTAAATACTTTTGGTAAATATTTGTCTTTTACAGTAGTGGATATATTTCTTAGTATATCGAAACTCAAATTGGGCTGAAATGTTTTAGACTAATTGAGCTGCAGAAAATGATTTTGTAAGATAAAAAAAATTTAAGTAAAAAGTAATTTGAACAAAGCAGTATCTGATTTTCTTGGGCAATTGTAGCATTCACAGTAGTGGATTTTTTCATACGAGACCAGGTTGCTGAAAATAACAACATTCCTACGTGTTGCGAGTTTGGCATTACATTACGTTTACATTAAAATGTAAATAGATTAAAATATTTATTAAGAAATTTATATTTTTAAACTTTCAAGGGAATATTAAAAAATTTGAACTAGTTTTTTTTAATAAAATTGTTAAAAATATTTTAACTTTATTAATGAACCATCCAATAAGTATCTCAATCTTCACTTATAAATTTTTAACACTTTTTAGGCGTAACATTTATTTATTTATTAATTAGGCATATGATAAGTATCCCAGTCTGCACTTTTGAATTTAACACTTGCAAGACATAAGAGTTAATTATGGTGCTATAAAAAATTAATTTTTTTTTTTTTTTAAGGGTTGCAAGGTTAAAAGGTTGAGAACACTGATCTGCAGGATGCAAATACCTTGCACCCTCCCCAACTTTTGATTGTTAATAATTATATTTTTATTAAATCTTTAAATGATAGTAACACCAATACATCAGTAAAAATATTGATATGTTAATATCATAAATTGAATATTAAAAGTTTGAATAACTTCATAATATAAGCTTTCTTTTAATATGCATAGAAACACATTTTTATTATTTTGTGAGAGTTTCATGGAAATCAATTAAGGGAGTTTCTTTCTCTGAAATGTAAAGATTTTTAAATGAACTTTTTTTTTTTAATTATTTTTTCACTATAAAACATAAGTAGGCTATATTATTATTTTTAGCTATAGGTTAGCATATTTCCCATACCACTCAGTGTTGAAGATTTTGGAGTACTAACTGAGAGAGGCTGGGAAAATATGCTAACCTGCCATTAAATATTAACCTAATTTCTTAATTGGGACCACTATTTATAGTTTAAATCATATAAAGTATGAGTTGTGTGTAAAACGCATAGCCCACGCATTCTATATACATAAATAATATAGGCTATTTCTCTGCTCATTCACAGTAGGTTTAGGCATAATTTAATTTATATTTTATAATTTATTTTCTTTCCAACCTTTTTTTTTAGTCTATATAAATTGTTATATTTTTAGTTTCCAGAATTAAATTTTTTTTTTTTAAAGTTTACATCTTGAAGTCATTACCCTATTTTAGGAGAGGAACTTTTCTAGGTAGATTATACCTAGGATTTGCAAGCCACAGTATTGAAAATAAATGCAAATTAACCACTCTAATCAAAACAAATACATGTCCTTTATTGCCAAAGTATGTGGCCTAATTATAACAAAAAAAGTAAGAATTATTAAACAAAGTATATACTACGTATTTTGATTTTTAGCAGTTTCAGAAAAAGAAAAGGGGAGGGGTGAAGCACTAGTTACCTAATGTAATATTAATAAATTTTCTTCACATTTTAATGAACTTTTGCCTAAATATATATACAAAAATACTGGTTTATTATAATGAAGTACTATATAAATAGAAATGTATCAAAAAATACATAAGGTAGAGTTACTCATTGACAGCAAAACTATAGCAGTTGAATTTTTTTATTAATATTATTAGTGCTCACATCTGATTTACATGAAAATGAAAAATATTTACAATGTAGGCTTTAATATTATAAAGTATAATAATTAAAAAATATATATATAGCAGTACAACCTAATACTGGGCTTAAAGAGGATAATTTATGAAGAATGGAGGCCTATCAGGTATATTACTATATATAAAAATTTCTGTACCTTTGGTAACTATTTTGTTGGTGTTGTGCTTTGACCAGAGGAGGTTAATGTTTTAAGTGAGCTCTTTATTTTACTTGAACAAATTGTTTATTTTTAAGTTATTTTGTATTGTTGGGTGATTTATTTTAGTATTATTGATAGTGTTTACTTTTTATTAATTTGATATTAAGGTATGATTTCTGGAATATTTAAAATTGGGAAAATAACTAAGGTCTAGGATAAGTAAAATCCTTAAGATATTATCAAGCATTTTCATATATTCAGCCTATTTGTATATTTGTTTTCATTTCTTGTAAAATTGGGTAAATTCTGGTTAAAATTGTTTAATTCAAATATTTTAATTAAATGGCCTAGTTGTCTGTAGTCCTACCCAGTTATTCAGATCAGGTTTCTGATAACCCTAAGTTAAAGTAAGTCTACTTTTTTTTAAAACACTAGAAAGTTTGTTTGTTTATTTCAAGTTAATTTGCTTTTAGTTTAATTTATTTTTAGTTTTCACAAGTAGCCTACTATTCAACTAGGCTTATAGGATAATATATATTTATTTAATACCAAAGTTAAATTTTTGCTGAGAGCTCCAGGTTAAAGTTATGCCTATTTAAAATAAAAAAAAAAATTTTTTTGTAACTATTTGTACAACTTTAGTAGAATAATTATAATTTGAGCATGTATGTTGTATGTGGCATCTGTGGAACTGTGAGAGGAGAGCATGTTAGTGAATGTACTGTTTGTATTCTGAAAGCTGAACATGTGTTGATGAGGAAAGAGATTGAAAGGTTAAATGAGGGGTTGGCTGAGATAAAATGGAATGAAAGGTCTGAATCTGTGCAGCTGGAAGCAGGTAGGCTGAGTAAATGGGTTTCTGAGTTGAGAAGGGACAGAAGTGTTAGGAAAAAGGTTAGTAGGGATTTAGTAGAGATTGGGACTCATGTAGGCAAGAAGTAGAGAAGGGGCAGGATAATGGTAAGGTAAAGAGGGTAAATAGGCCTAGTGACTCACCTAGGTAGGAATTTGAGAGGGGGGAGGGCTATAGAGGTAGATAGGACTGCAGATAGATTGAGTGTTATACAAAATAGGAACAATAAAATTAGGATCTTGAGGGACACTAGGCATGTGATCTGCAGTAACAGTTTTCGCCATCTTTCTGATAGGGAGGGACCTGATATGGCCAGTTATGATGTCAGATTTCCCAAGGGGAAGGCTGAGGCATTACTGATTGGTGACTCTCAGGTATGATACTTAGACAGATTTTTAGTAAGGCAGATGAAAAATGAATGAGAGTACGTTATCCAGGTACATGAGTGAATGATATTGTGGACAGAATAGATAGGAAGATTATAGATACAAATGTGGATGCAAGTGTGATTGTACAAGTTGGAACAAATGTTATAAGTTATAGAAGATCAGAGGAACTGATAGCAAGCTATAGGAATTTGATTGAGAGTGAAAGCAAGTGGTAGGAAATGCATAGTATCAAGTATATTACCTAGGTTTGGTGCAGACTAGAATGGGAAAGTAGGTCCTTCGGTGCTAATAAAAGAGTTAGGAATTTGTTTTTCAGAGAATATTAGATTTTTGGATCACTGGGAAGAATTTCAGGACAAAAGTCTATTTGCAAGAGAGGGAGTTCATCTTAGTCAAAGAGGTGGAGAAGTGCATGTCAGAAAACTAGGTAAAGATAGGGGTGAATGGTGTAATTTTGGCACTGCTAGTTGTGGAGATGGTGATTATAATTCTGGTGGTGGGATTGATGGGGTATCAATAAAAATAAACTTGCTTTACAATATGAGCCTATTAATAAGAATGGAGACCATTTTAGAAATCAAAATTGAAAGGATACATATAAGGACATAATAAATATGAAATATTCCTACACGAATGCTCAGAGCCTTAGAAACAAAAAAGATGAGTTGTCTAGTCATATCATAGTGGAGGATCTTGACCCTCTACAGGAATGGGGGTATGAATAAAAATAAACTTGCTTTACAATATGAGCCTATTAATAAGAATGGAGACCAAATTAGAAATCAAGATTGAAAGGATACATATAAGGACATATTAAATATTCCTACACGAATCCTTAGAGCCTTAGAAACAAAAAAGATGAGCTGTCTTGTCATATCATAGAGTAGGATCTTGACCCTCTATAGGAATATGAAATAAACAGATACTTGTGTTACCTATATGAATGAGGAGGAAGGATTGGGGGAAGTGTAGCACTTTATGTTAAAAATAATATTAAATCAGTATTAATATCTGACATTAAAACAAATCATAATATGGAATCTGTGTGGGGTAGATATTCTTAAGCATAATAAATCATACAGGATAGGGCCATTTTATAGAGCTCCTGATCAGAATCAAGTATTAGATGAGGAAATAGTGAAGGAAACCAAGGTAGCATGTCAAAATACTGTAAAAGGGATAGTCATAATGGGAGATTTTAATTTTCCAGACATTGAGTGGAATACTTTGAGTAGTATGGTTAATAGAAGTTCTGTATTTATAAATTGTATTCTATACAACTTTTTGAGTCAGGTGGTATAAGAACCTACAAGGCATGCAGCATTATTGCTTTTGGAGAGGTATTTGAGGACTGGAAAATAGCATATGTGGTGCCCATTTGTAAGAAAGGTAGTAAAGATGATCTAGGAAATTATAGGCTAGTTAGCTTAACATTTCTGTTTGGCAAAGTTTCTGAAAAGTCATGTAGAGAAACATTTGGACAATAAGATACTGCATAACTCCCAGTATGGTTTTAGAAAGGGTAGATCTAGAATTTATGGAATATATTACTGAATATGTAGACAGAGGTGATCCAGTTGATGTTATATATTTAAACTTTAGCAAAGCTTTTGATAAGGTACCCCATGTAAGGCTGATGCAAAAGTTGCCTCAGTGTGGTATAGGCAAAGTGGTTCACAATTGGATTAATGAGTGGTTGAAGAACAGAAGGCAGTGTGTGCTACTGAATGGAAATAAGTCATTATAGGGAAAAAGTGAAGAGTGGGGTCTCACAGAATTCTGTTCTGGGGGTTGGGACCACTATTGTTCAAGATATTTAAATGATTTAAAGATCTTAAATGTAAGGTTTTTAAGTTTGCAGATAATACCAAAGTGGTCACCTCAGTAAGGAATAATGATGGATGCATAAAGCTTCAAGGTGATCTAGATAGACTCCTTGAATGGGCAAATGAATTTTAATAGTAAAAAATGTAAAGTTCTTTATGTAGGTTACTCACATGAAAGATTTAATTATAATATGAATGGGGATTTGCTTGAGACTGTGGACCAAGAAAAAGATTTAGGTTTGATTATTAGAAGTAATCTGAAAGTGGGTGATCTGTGTTTGGAAGCAAGGACTAATAAGATGTTAGGTATAAGAAATCCCAGTGTAGTTTACAAGAGCAAAGGTTATAAGCAAGTTATATAATAGCTATGTTAGGCCAGCATTAGAGTATTGTGCACAAGTTTGGGGTCCACATTTAAGAAAAGACATAGATAAGCTGGAGAGAGAACAATGTTAAGAAATGAGGATGATATCTGGCTTTGAGAGTAAGAGCTATGAGGAGAGGTTGAAGGATCTGAAAATGTTCTAAGTTGAAAGGAGATTTCTCAGGGGGGATATGATACAAGTTTACAAAATATTTGCATCTGACATTAATATAAAGATTGAAAAATACTTTATAGTGGACCATGGAAGAGAAACTGAAGACATAAGAAAATTAAAAAAAGTCGTGCCATCTCGATCTAAGAAAATACTCTTACAGCAATAGGGTTTATTTTTGGAATAGTTTGCCACAGGAGATTGTTGACTGTGATTCTCTTGCAGCATTTAAGAGGGGGGCTAGATAAATATATGGATGGTTTAGGTATCGGATAGTATATATACTTGACTAAGCCAAATTGGCGGGTATATGAATTTTTAGACCAGCTTTTCCATGTTCTGTTTTTCTTACTTTCTTATTCCTATGCACTTTCATATGCCATATATTGGAACATGTCAGCCTTTAATTTATATCTGCATTTGAATTTTTAAAACTCAGATGGGTTTCATATAGGCTTCTAATCTTTTATTACCAGATTATCTTTTACATTTATGTAAGAAAATAGAGAAAGTAGGTAAAGTAACATAAGGGTCTATCAAGACTGTCCCTGTTAATTAAGTTAGATGATTTGCTACCCCAAATACACATGCAAAATATAGAACCCAAAGTACACTGTATAAACTAAAAAAGCATTGACAAACTACTGTACCCAAAGATTTGTTAATAGTATCATTCTTAAAGTGAAAATTAATTTATATGACATCTACCACAAATGCTGAAACTATAGCTATAGTATATACTAATTTTATTTTGCTTATTTGATTGAACTATATGCATATTACCGCATGCAAGTTAACTTTGATAACTAACATCTCACCAATTTGGTTATGCAATGCTATATGATACCCAGGCCATCATTTCTTAAATGCTATAAGTGAATTACAGTCAAGTTTCTGTAGCAAAGCATTCTGAAATTAACTCCTTTGTTGCCGAATGAATATTTAGTTACATCAAGATTGCATGTTTTTTTTTTTTATAACTTTTATCATATCCCCTTAGTCTTCCTTCTGTTATCCACTATAAAAATTTCATTGATCTCAGTATTATATATATATATATATATATATATATATATATATATATATATATATATATATATATATATATATATATATATATATATATATATATATATATATATATATATATATATATATATATATATATATGCATCCTCATTAACCAAATTGCATAATCTAACTTACCCAGCCTTGCCTACACTAGCGGAGATAACACTATCAAAAATATCTTCACCTGCTGTAACATAAAAATAGGCAATCACATGCCTCAAACTACCTTTTAAACTAATAAAAAAATAAATAACCAAATAATGGAAATTTATCTATTTTTATTATGAAATTCTATGGTATAGAACAAAATTTCAAGGATTATTTGAATTGATTTTTTTTTAATTGTAAAAGAAAACTATTTAAAAATATACAACAAAATTTCAGCTTTTGCAATCAGTAATTTCAAGAAATATTGAATATTGATAGTGATAATTATAATGAATTGATAAAAATAGTACTGAAATACATTACAGCCAAATAATTATAATGATTTCAAGAATTTTCAAACTACATAAATATTGGTATACTTAATATACTTTCATAATTTATTAATTTAATTTATACTGGTAATTTTATTCTTAAGGAAAAAAAAATAATTGTATTCTAAATAGCTTAAGGTGTTTTACCCAAGAAAAATAAAACATTTCCTTAATAGTTTTACTTTAAATATATATATATATATATATATATATATATATATATATATATATATATATATATATATATATATATATATATATATATATATATATATATATATATATATATATATATATATATATATATATATATATATATTTTTTTTTTTTTTTTTTTTTTTGGGGGGGGGGGGATTTTTTTTTTTTTTTACCAAAATTTTAAATTAAAAAAAAATTTTCTTTTCAGTATAATAAAATACAATTAAGTGGACTTAGAAAATAGGAAAGATAAGTGTTTGCATATAAAGTAATGTAAATTTTCTTTACCATTTAGAAGATATTAATGTGTGTAAAACTAACAAAAAAATTTGCAATAATTTTTTTATTTTGTAACTGACCTACACAAAATTTTATTTTTATACCCAACCATTTTATTGCTGTGCATGTTAAATTTTTAAAAAAAATTTGCTATGTACAGCACCAAAATGTTTGGGTATACAAAATTGTTTTTGAAGGTTGTACAAATAGGAAAGATACATTTTTTATTTAAAAATTTTTATTTGCATACTCAGCCAATTTTGTTGCTGTACATGGGGAAAACCAATAATTTGAAATTTTTCACATACACAGCAACAAAAGTTGAATATAAAAAAAATTAAGAGTTGGGCAAGTTATGTCATATTTTATTTTGAAAATTTTTTTGTATACTTAATCATTTTGGTGTTGTGCATGTGAAAATTTAAAAAAAAAAAAAAAAAAAAAATCTTGTGCACATCAACAAAATCGTTTGGTATACAAAAAATTTTCCTAAATAAAAACATGTATCTTGCCAAACTATACACCCTCTGAAAATTTCATAAACTTTGAATGGCTAGGAAAAAAGTTAATGCCCAAAACTATTTTTGAAAAAAAACATTTATTTTCCTGATTATGGGTATTTGTAGGCATGCAACTTTTTTAGGTAGCAGACATGAAAAATTCAATTACAACAAAATGAATATTTGTGATTTAAGTATCTACAGGTCAATTATCAAGTCATTTTGGCAAAGGGAATGTTCTAAAAAATTTGCATAAAATTTGCTCCCGTCTTTTTTTTTTTTTATGTAATACTTCAGTTAAAACAGTTTTTTTTTTTCTTCAAATTACATTTTTGATAATCTATAATCTAATCTTACCCATCTTTATTATTAAAACACTACTGAATAGCCATTTTTAAATATGATGCAGTGGTTAGTTCCCCCTCCCCCATTTTATTTTTGTCACCTTCAATGTTCCAAAAAAAAATTTTAAATGTTAATTTGGATATTTCCATGTACTTTTTTATATAAAAATATTCAGAAAGGTTCATATTTCTCAAAAAATATTATAAATACAGTTATGTCAGGTAATCCCAATTTTTTGGCACCTTCTGAAAGTTGAAATTTTCAAAATTTTGGTTAGTTTTTCCCTGCTTCAAGTATATATATATATATATATATATATATATATATATATATATATATATATATATATATATATATATATATATATATATATATATATATATATATATATATATATATATATATATATATATATATATATATATATATATATCCAAAATTTTATATTCTGATGATTAAAAAGTTTGCATGTCTACTAAATACATTTATTTATTATTCCCAGAACCCACATTCCTAGATGGACCTAATTTAGATCTTAAAAGCAATATTATCCTGTTGAAATCTCCCTTCCTTAACAAGGGACAAACATCATTTAATTTGATCCAAATAAAGATTACTTATTTACTGTTTTTGTTATAAGATAAAGCAAAAAAGACGCCCAATTTTAAAGTTCTGTATTGCAAAAGTGTCACTTTAGGATTTAAAAATTAAACTTTCATGGAACTTAAAATCTTAGTTTACCTCTGAATAAGTATATTTGTGAACTTCTCTAAAAACACCTAGTATACCACTATGAATTTAAGTTATTTAAGCCTATTTAAGTTTTTTTTTTTTTTTTTTTTATTAGTAGTTGTAAAAGATTTCTTAATTTAATATCATAAAGAACTGAAATATATCTCCCTAAACAGTTAAAATACTGAACAATTGCATATAATTTGATTATCTTTTAAAAATGGAGGTGGAAGACCTTCTGTTTCAGAGCCCTGAAAATGAAGCAGAGGTAAGTTGAAAAATTTTTTTTTTTTTAGTCACATCATCCAAAAGTGGATTTCGGTAACTCACATTTATTGTGCACAATAGAATTAGTATATTCGTATGTTAGTAACTTTGTAGCTATGTTGTATCATTAAAGTTTTTACTGTATGTCTTACTTTTATTCAACTGCATTTTTTTTGGGGGGGAAGGGGGGTAATTACATTTGTCTAGTTTCCCCAAAAAGATGGCAGTTTATTTAACCATTATTTTATTAGCTTTTATAAATTCTTTTTATCTGCATAAATAAGGAAATAAAATTTTAAAAAATATATATATAAATTCATATTAAATGATAGAATTAAAAATAGAAAATTTGAGTCAGGAAATTTTTTGGTAAATTTTCTTTTTTGTAAGACTGATGAAAATTTTGGGTATTCTTTCATATATATATATATATATATATATATATATATATATATATATATATATATATATATAATATATATATATATATATATATATATATATATATATATATATATATATATATATAGGGTTGGACAAAAATATGAAAACACTTGGTAAATGAACAAATTAAATTTGATTCTCTCTGGCTGGGAGGTGTACATTCCATATCCTTCCCCTTCAACTAAACCTAACAAAACTTGTTCTCGCGATATCCGCCTCAGGGATGCTATGCTACCTTCGGGAATTACCGTCATCTTCAAACTCCAGAAACTCATGCAACTTATATTTCATCCCGGAATCGTGCAAGACAAGACTCTTTTCTCTGTCGTAAATGCAATAATCTTTCAAATTCTTTTTCCTCTCCCCCTTTCTGGCATTTTGCAAAAAATGTCAACTCTAACTTTGCTTCTTCCTCTTTCTGTCTTCTAGTTTCTTATGATGGGACAACTGCCATTTTACCTTCTACTAAAGCTGAACTCTTCGCTCAAACTTTTGCCTCCACTCTACCTTAGATGATTCCGGAGCTATTCTTCCTCCTTCAACCCCCTCCAACTTATTTATGTCTAATATTGTAATTTCTTTTTTAAGAAGCCATTTCTGCTCTCTGAACTTAACGCTAAGAAGGCGTACGGTCCTGATGGTATTCCTCCTGCGGTTCTCAAAATTTGTGCTTCTGAGCTTGCACCCTGCCTTGGTAAATTCTCCATTTCGACTTTCTCTTCTTGCTGGAAACGTGCACTCATTCATCTTGTGAAGAAGGGGAGCCCTCTAAACCCTCTATCGTCCTATTTCTTTAACCTCCGTTCTTTCTAAAATTTTCGAATCTATCCTTAACATGAAGGTTTGAAAACCTTAATTCTTTTAATCTTATATCCCTGATCGCCAGTATGGCTCTCGTAAAGAAAGCTCTACTGGTGATTTTCTTTCCCTTCTTTCTGACTCTTGGTCCTCTGCTCTTCGGGTTTTCGATGAATCTTTCATTTTGGCGCATAGATATATCGAAAACCTTCGGTAGATTTCCAAACTTCCCACTTTCGGATTCTATCCTTCTCTCACTGACCTATCTGATTTCCTTTCTGATCGTTCTATAGCAGCTGCTGTAGACGGCCACCGTTCTTCCTTTGAATTTATAAATAGTTCCTCAAGGATTTGTCCTATCCCCAACTCTTTTCCTAATTTCCATCAATGACCTCTCTATTACGTAGTCTCCTATCCACTCCTATGCCGATGACTCCACTCTCCATTACTTCTTTTAATTTGGAAGACACCCCTCCCAACAGCAGTTAATTGATACAAGAAGTGTGACCTTGGAGCAACTGACCTCTGATCTTTCTCGCATTTCAAATTGGAGAAGAGAAAACACAGTCTTTTTCAATGTCTTAAGAACTCAATTCCTCCACCATTCTACTTAAGACAACCTTCCACACAACTATGATATCTTCTTTGAAAACCTTCATGTGTCCTCAATATTCTCGGTGTTTCTTTTTCTCGTGATCTTTCTTGGAAGGATCACATTACTACTATTTCTTTCTAAGAGGTTAAGTGTTCTGAGGAGCCTTCGTGGTTTTCTACGCTACCCCAGTTGCATACTCTTTATAGGGGTGTTGTTCACTCTTGAGTGAAGTACGCCTCACATATCTGGGGTGATCATGGACTGGTTCCACACATACAGCTTTTATTGAAAGGGTGGAGTCTAGGGTTTTTCGTCATATAAACTTTTTTTTTTCTCTTACTCCAATATTGTTGCGTCACTCTCTCTCTGTACTATCGCTATTACAATGGACACTGTTCTTCTGAACTCACACCGCATACCTAATCCATTGATAAGGGCGCGGGCGACTCGACTTTCTACACAATCTCATCCTTTCTCTGTCCAACTCTCTGACCCCAGAGTTAACCGTTATGCTCAATCTCACATGTACTCTACTGGTAAAGTCTGGAACACACTCCCTTTATTTGTTTTCCCATCTTCGTTTGGCTTGAACACTTTTAAACTCCATATATCGTGTCATGTCGGCCATTAGTGACCATGGAGATTTCTGACATTTCCCCAACTCTAGTGGAAATAGGTAGGCCTCTGGCCTTTGCCCACTAGAGGATATATATATATATATATATATATATATATATATATATATATATATATATATATATATATATATATATATATATATATATATATATATATATATATATATATATATATATATATATATATATATATATATATATATATATATATATATATATATATATATATATAGTGTGTGTGTGTGTGTGAAATTAATTATATATTATAAATATTATACCTTTAAATTTATATTTATAGATCTGAGTTATTGTCTTTAATGTTTTGAAATAAATGACGAACACGGTTTAATATATATTAATTTTCAATACCCAATTTGAATTCATGTTGAAATATTGCATTCCGCAAGAGCGCTTTGTACGTACCTGTATATTATTAAATTGTGTAAACGTCGGAATGCGTGAACGTTAACGATGTGCAATCGTGTACGTGAGTGAGTGAGAGTGAGTGTCTGCTGTCTGCGTGGCTAGGCTAGTAGCGGTTGGTCGGAGAATGGCGTCATCGTATTTCCATAAAGGTGAATTTTGCTTGCACCGAAAAAGCGGCGAGAAGTGCGTAGAAGCAGCGCCGTTTCTGTCAGACGTTTTGTCGGCTACGGAATCTGTTAGGTGAGGATGTTGAGTTTTTGGGCTCTCTTTTCATTTGATCCAAATGCAGTTTATGTGTGATTCTTTTAAATTTAATTAGATTTTTTTTCCTCAAAATTATTAGATTTATATGGTTATTTTTTTTATTGCGGTCGATTTTTTTTATTGGGTGTAAGTTTCTTAACTTTTTATTAAAGAAAGTGTCTCTTTCTGTGTTTTATGATTTTTTTTTATGAATATTATAATTTATGGAACAGTGATCTGACTTACCGGTTTCGTTGAAAGAATGGAATTATTATTATTATTATTATTATTTAAAATAATAACAGCATCCAATTTTTAAAAAATGTACTGTTCGTAAACATTCGAAATTGAATAATTCTTATTTTTATTTTCATGTAATTAATTAATAATAAGAAAAGTAGTATTACTAATAAGTTTGCAAAAGAAAGTAATTAAATACTTTTTTTTTCTGCTAAAGTCTTCTGTCGTTATATATAAAAAAAATATATATATTTATTTTATTTATTATTTTTTATTTTTTTTGCTACGTTAGCTGAGAGATTATTGCCCGGCAACTGAATTCTTTCTGTTGACCTTCATAATGGTCCTTTTCATCAATGCATTGTACTCCCTCTCAATTTTCTCCGTAATATATATATATATATATATATATATATATATATATATATATATATATATATATATATATATATATATATATATATATATATATATATATATATATATATATATATATATATATATATATATATATATAATAGTTTAATTTTTTTATAATGAGGTTATGATTACAAAGTTTATTCTGTACGACACGTTTTCATTGCCCCTTTTGATGAATGACTATTTTCTCTTTTATAGTTTCGTTTCTAAAGTCATGCTCCTGATTAAGCTTAAGTCTAGGGTAACTTTGAATATATATATATATATATATATATATATATATATATAT
>SEYY01021772.1:52500-85000 GCA_009176605.1 Armadillidium nasatum
TCTTCATGCTTCACAAAGAATTGGAACAGGTATAAAACATGATTTATTGCATGGAAGTAATTGTTGTTCGATTTCTTTAGATAAGCTTGTTACTTACACGTACGCTAATAACATGACGGTCAGACCACATTATACTTTGTCATTCACAAGTTTCCTTCTGCAGAACATTACAATGGATGAGACATTTAAATATTTGATTTTCCTGGACCTTTCGGCTTCTGAAACATGTATCCCCAAGTCTTTCCTTAGAAATAAGCAGCGGCTCTCTGGGGATGGTCCGAATATGCATTTATGGATAAGGAAGAGAAGAATTAGCTTTACAAAACCCTGCTACAATATCTCGCAGAATTAATTAACCAACGTGCAAAAAATCAGAAATTTTTGGACCTTTTCTGCAAAGTTAATGGGTCTACAACTTTATCTATTCATCTTATAATTAATATAGTTTCCAAATGACAATAATTCTTGACCCAGAAACTATCAGATCTAGCCACTGTGGCAGACTGTGTATCGAATGCATTCTTGCTCTGTTTTGGCACTTTACATACTCAACCTTCCAGTACTTAATCACATATCTACATTATATAAGACTGTGCGTGTCCACCTCTTTCACTCATAATCGGTTTATATTTCAAATTCATTTAAAATTATAATACTAATTGTGCAAATCCTTTGACTTCTGCAATTTTAATAATTTAACAACCTCAGTCACGTTACATTTAATATAGTATGAATTGATTAAGTTAGTAGGATAACTAACTACTCTATTGATGATAACAAATAACTTCTTCCTATGTCTTGAAGATCTTTCACCATTTATTAGTTTTCTTATTTGGTTGCCAATAGATTAACTCAGAGGAAGTTGAGGCTAAGGTGAAATAATAATAATATACTAAAAGCATGCAGCAAATTACTGCCGACCGATTAATGGAATAATAATAATAATATACCTTATTATTTTACTAGACGTGTTATTACTTTAAATCTTCTCAATATATACAAGAATAAAATGTTTATAACTAAGTTTAGGAGCTTTTGGTCATTTTCTTTACCTGAAAGTACGAAAACTAAAATTCTATATTAATCAAAACTGGAGTGTAATTCTTTTAACACCATATCGCTAGCACTTTTTATATTTATCTTACGACTTCTGTATATTTTTCTAGATCTTATCAATCATCACACTTAAAATTAATAACTCATTAGACATTAATACAAATATTATAACGCTTATGTTAATCTTTGAACCTACACTACAACCCACTCTCTTTTTAATTTTATTTTATTTTTGACGCTTCTTAATCATAAAATATCCCCGTTTAATTCTGTACATCCACGTTCTCCTTTACCAACATGTCAGTTTCCAAACCCATAAAATGATTAATAATTTACTTTTATTGTGTAATTCTTTTGATCAATAGAAAAACTTTGACAACTTCACAAACTTAGCCTGACACTAATAACATATCCCCATTATATTGCTATACATCCATCCCATTGTGAATTTCTTTCCATAAAAAACGAATACCATTGACATCTTCAAACACGCAGTGTTACACTTATTAATCCTTCGACCTAGTCATTAACATTAAAACAGCCTTTAGGTAACCGTAGGCATTTTGTTTTATCTTTCATATAAAGCATTGGAAGCTGATATGAAAATATTATTTCGATTCTTCGTTTCTTTGATGCTTAAGAAACTTAATTATAGCAGAATAATCTTCTGTCTAGCCTCGCCATTTGTTAAAGCTCCTGGCATTGTGCAAAATGAGGAAACGGATGAATAATATGCTTTCTCTTCTTTAGATGTGCACTACTTATGTTGTTACAGATTATTAATATACACTTTTCCAATACAGAATGTCTTTTACATCACAATTTTCTCTCTTCTGGTGGACAAAGGTCATAGGCTTATAAAATTTCAGAGTTAGAGAAAACTGTATTTGAGCCATATTAAAGGCCGATATGTCCAGACACACGGCGTTTGAAAGTTTGGCAATTTAAAGGAAGCTATAAAAATAGATAAAGGTAGTATGTTCCAGACTTTACCTTGGTTCAGATATGTGGAGGGTATGAGAGCAACAGCAGTGATTCGAGATTATACTCAATAGGCAGTACCATTTTCTCCGGTGGTTGCCTCAATGTTTACATCGCAAAGGTGAGTCATAGATTCATTAACTAGGGACCCTGATTCCTTACCCCTTTTTAATCTTTTTAAAGGGTGGGTCATAATTCTGACTTTTTCAAGAGTTGCTGACAAAGAATACTCTTACATTTTTTAAAAGCTCTTAAATGTGCTAGATGAGACTGGAATTATTTTCAAGGAATTTCTCCCGTATCCCCACCCTAGAAGCAGTTTGTTTTGCTTTTGGATGGTTAAAATTGTCTCTTCAATTTCCTGTTGGGCTTCAGCAAACCTTCTGACCTCTTGACAATTGGAACACTTACCTAGAGAAAAGACAGATTCAAGTATTACGTAGGGAATTTTAGGATTCACCCATACTTGGGTAACTGTGAGTCATGCAACTTTAATTGATTACAAGAAACTGTAGCACTTCTACCTGACCATAGTTACTTAAAAGTGTGTTACACTCTTCAAAGACACTTTCTGCCTCATTACTGTTGTATCGGTACTTCACATCCTCTTAGCAAGTTTATTTGTAATAACTGCAAGTACAGTTTTTCTTCACTCTATTCTTCCAGAATACTAAATAGCTTGTTCTAGGCTAGTGGTGGGTAACCATTGATTGGCACGCCAATAAATTTTTATGGCACGTCAAACAATTTTTAAAAAATTTTTTAGGAAGCATCTTGAAGTGGTGTAGCCCACGAGGATAGGAGTTCCGATGTGTCCAAGCTAGCTTATTTTTTTTAAAGTCAACTTTTAATTAGGCTATAAAGCGGCTGCTCGCACCGGAAGCTGTCAGGTGACTATGAGCCGTACCTTTGTGAGGTGCTCCCTGTGTCTTATTAAAACTTGATTTATTGTAATTTTTTGCCTTGAAAATAAATGTGAAAAAATCTCCAGGGGGGAGAAACAAAAAGAAAGTTATTTAGTTCAGTTTTATATGTATTTACAACTGGTTATATATATTAAAAAATTTTGTGTCAGATTCTGCTGATATTAGCACGCACTCTCAAAATGGTTGCCCACCCCTGTTCTAGGCGAACTGCATGTGTTTGAGCATAGTATGTGTTCAATACTTTTTGCAGGTTGAAGGAAATATGCCAAATTTAGTCTATGACCTGAGTTGTTTTTTCATCAACATATTTTCTTTATTGTGTGAATATATCATTAATCATACCAGAAATATGTGTTAGGATTGTAAGTGTGGTATCCCTGTACAAATTACTCATTATAATATTTTTTTCCCTCACCAACCTGAATATATATCACCTTAAAATCTATTTTAACAGTATCGTCAGTGGGCAAAAGAATTCGATGAGGGGAAAATGCCTGAAGGACTGGTCAAGTTTTATGAAGAAGAAAAGGCAAAAAGAGCTGCAGAAGAAGAATAAACAATCTTTTTTTCAACAGATAGAAAGAATAGCAGTAAAGAAAATTGCAAGCAAAATATAAACCGTTTTTAAATTAATGTAAAGTCAACAGCTTTTAAATATTTTTTTATCTTTTGAGTTTCAAAGTTTTCAAATTTTAAAGTCGAAAAAAATAAAATAAATATATATATATATATATATATATATATATATATATATATATATATATATATATATATATATATATATATATATATATATATATATATATATATATATATATATATATATATATATATATATATATGTTTATACATATAATTTATTTTTTCTACTACAGTATATAAAGGTAACGTAAGAAAATTTTAGATACGCTAGAATTTTTTTTTTATTTCGTAACAGATAATCTAAATTTATACCTGATGTTGAAATATGATAATAATATTTATTTTTAAAACTTTTCTATTATTAACCTTAAATATATACTGCTCTTGCTGGACGTGAATGTGTTTATTTTTGCATTCACTTGAAACTTTGATCTAAATTTATAACGCAGATATTGTGTCTTGTCAAACAAGAGAGAGAATATTTGGATGCAAACATTAATCTTATTAACTTACAACCGTTATTCCAAAGTTTTAACGACAACTTTTGGAAATTCTAACACGTAACTTAATATAGTTTGAAACTTTCAATTCCAACTCGTTATCATTAACACTACAGCCTTTTCGGAAGATTAAGAAAGTATCCGTCAGGAATAAGTGTTAAACAGTGATAATTAAAATACTTTGCTAAAATAACCAAAGGTATGTTCAACACTGTTACCCTTCCAATATGGAAAAAATAATGTAAAAAGACTTCATACGTTAAGAATTAATATAAAATTATCACTCATACAACTATAGAAACAAATTTAATATATATAAATAAGAATATAATAATAAAACGAGAAAGTGACATTTTATTTAATAAATAAATAAAAAATAATCAATTATATGAAAAAATACACATGTGAAAAACTTAACCTAATAATGCTATCTATAAGAATAAATTAAAGTTTTTTTTTGCTATTTATAATCTAATCTCAATATTTCAACATTAAAAACAAAAACTATCTTAATAGTAAATATATTAAGGAATGTATAAATAAATAATGATAATCCATATATATATAGTGTGTGATGGGACGATTAATCGTCAATTTTATACCGATTAATTTACATATATTGGCTTATAAATATATATCTACTCAACCTTCTTTTGAGAGTGAAAGGCTGTTTAAAATGGGGGTTACATGCACGCTCCAAGACCAAATCGAATTACCCCAGAAACTGAATTTTTTTTTCTGTATCACAATTGAGTTGTAAATTTAAGGTACTAGAATTTTGCATGTTCTGTCCATGTTCTCATATTAAAATTTTTAAATTCAATATTCTGAAGATACTACAGGGTGTCCCACTCGCTCGGCCCCAGATAAGCGCCTATAGATTTCAAAGTACTAGTCATAAGTTAATAAATTTTGTATATGAACATCTTCAATGAGTTCGTAAATCATATAGATGACGAGGAACTCCGTACTGGCCATTTTAATGAGGATAGTGCCCTTTGCCACACGTACAACGCCAGTATATATGAAATTGAATCCTTCTTTGAAAATCGGGTCATTTCGAAGGAACTTTAACCAACAAGGTCGCCTGACCTTACACAGCCGGATTTCTTCCTATGGGACATGTTGAAACGGAAAGTGAACCGCAACATGCCACGTACTCTCATGCAACTGAAAGACAACATTCTGCAGGTAATTGACGCTGTGACTCACACTATATTGACTGCAACCTTCCGTAACATAGAAAAGTATGTGCAGGCATGCCTTGATGCTAATTGCGATCGCTTCTAACACTTATTGTGATGGCAGAACGATTTTCACAACAAAGTTTGTTCGTGGCAAATTTTATTAACTTATGACCACTACTTTGATATCTATAACAGCTTATTTGGGGTCAAATGCGAGTGTGACACCTTCTATTATATATTAAAATTACATGTATTTACACATTTGAATAAAGAAAAGACAATTAAATTTTTCCTTATAAAATTGTGAAAATTTTTAAAATATGCTTTTTCAATTTCACCATCGTCAAAAAATTCTTAATCATCCCTTCCCTTTATATATATATATATATATATATATATATATATATATATATATATATATATATATATATATATATATATATATATATATATATATATATATATATATATATATATATATATATATATATATATATTACATATATATAGTAGAGTACTATCTATTTTTGATTTTCTAAGAGCTTATTCAACTATAAACTAAAATATACTCCCTACACAAATCCAACTCCAGCAGAAAAGCGGCAAAAACAATTAAATAAATAGACTTCAATTGTTACAACCTTATTGTGACACGTCATAAAAATAATAAAGTCAATTCGAAAAGAAAGAAAAATAAAATAAGATTCGGACATTAAGTTAAGGTCATACACCGAACATACAAAATGAATATTTTGCCCAAAATTTAAGAATTATTTAAAAGAGTGGAATACATTGAGTTTCAAAATTTTAAATTTTTATTTATTTTTATTAATTATTTTTATTATATTACATCTTAATGTTTTATAAAAAGTTTCAAAATATTTTACAAAAATAAAATTTTACAAACATCATCACAGTTTCCTTAATAAAGATTTCACAACAAGACCATACAAAAAATAAATTAAAAATGCCTGAACAGAATAAACCCAGAATAAAATTCTGACATTTTTCATAGTTAAAAATTTAACTTTAAAAGTAATGATTTCAACTTTAAATTTGTACCTTGATTATTTTTAATAATTCAGCTATATAACTAAGCCCTTTTTGGACTTCATTTTTGCTTTATGAGTCAACAAATTCATCAAAAATAAAATCATACTTTTAAATGTAATAAAAAGGAGAACAAAAATAAAATTTTAAAATTAGCAGCAAATTTCTATTTTAAAATTTTTATTCCATAAACTAAATATATTAAAATTTTAAAATATATATAATATATATATATATATATATATATATATATATATATATATATATATATATATATATATATATATATATATATATATATATATATATATATATATATATATATATATATATATATATATATTATCAATTTATAAATCATTTTTACTCTGGACTAAAAATGGAACAGTATCAGCGATATCGTTCTCTTTTTTAAATACATTGATAAACCTAACATTAAAAAAGAAGGCCAATAGAAGCATAGCTGCACATATCATGAACATGACTTCAGTAGAAATGATCAAAGTTTCATTGTGGACCAATAACAAACCACCGCAAGTTATTATATTTGTAGGAAGCCTAAACCAATTCATAATTCCTGCTCTCAGCTCCTCAGGAATAACTTGGGAGCGCAAATATCCGATGGCTGGGTAATATATACCAACGCTCGTTTCAAGAATAAGGAATGACGCGAATGATAATAATATATTTTCATAACTTTTGGAAGCCGTGGTAAAAACACAAATTACCATCGATACGATTCCCATTGATACGGCAACTAAAAGCAATGACTCTGATGAAAATTTCCTAGAAAGCAAAATGCTATATAAACTTGATCCAATCATTATGCATATCATGAAGCATGCAAACACCATTCCCAAGGGAGGATGACTAGCATCGAGTATTGGAGTCCACTGGAAAACAAATATATACATATTTGCTTCAAACAAAGACTGAACAATTCCAAGATACAATATAGGCTCTTTGAAGAGTATAGTTCTTAGACCTTCCATACATGAATGTCGAACATTTATTTGCTGATTGCCATAATTTTCTTCCCAAGTGCTTACAATAAGAAAACAGGCCACAATTAAAAATGGTATGGCTAACATAAAAGGTGCAACTGGGCCAAAATGCAATGTTTCTGCAAATATATTAGCAACCACTCCAGCATTAATAGCCAGTAATCCATTCCAAAATGTGCTTTTGGAAAATGTAACAGATATCCATTCTGAAGGGAAATCATGGGTTTGGGTATGTTCATAAACATACCAAGATTCAAATGTTGAAAATAACATTGATGTTGATATCCCTCCAAATACACGACCTATAAATAACCAGTAAAAATTTGGGCTTAGTTTTGTCATACAACAAAATGAGTACATTATACAGAAAGCAACAGCCATCTTCTTTCTGCCGAATTTATCTGCAAGGGATCCAGTTAACGTGCCAAAAAATCCACTGCTTGCAAATCCAACAACATACAATAAAGCAATCTGTGAGCTAGCAAAACCATAATAAGAATACAACTTATATACATAAGGACCTTGTAACCAGTCTGAAAACAAAGCCATAAAATATACCAAAAAGAAAGAAATCTGAAACTTTTTGAATTGGGGATTATTTCCAGATGATAACTGTGTTTTTGTTTTCATTGCCAGGATCTGGAATCCTAGTGCCACAATAGACAAAGTACAAAAAGTTCCATATATCAATGTCTCCATTTTAGTTGGTACTTTTAGTTGTTAAGAAATATTTTTCCTTTATGATAATGATTATTATGTTATATCAGGTATATGTATTCTGCAAAAGAAAATTGAAGAGTCAATCAGTATGAAAATATATGTAATTAAAAATATTTTAAATATATATATATATATATATATATATATATATATATATATATATATATATATATATATATATATATATATATATATATATATATATATATATATATATATATATATATATATATATATATATATATATATATATATATATACTGGTATAGATTTTAAAAAATTTTAAACATACAGGTTAATTCATTAAACACAATTACTTCAAATTTATTTTGACAAATATACAACAGATTACTATTAGGGAACTAATCAAAAGGAATACTTACAATGAATCCGTAACGTTTCAGATCGCTTATCAAAACTTTGTAAAAAGATGTTTTAAAATCAACTTTTCACCATATAATGACCAAACTGCAAATGTTAAAAAAAAATTAATGTTTTCTCATATTTATGATGATCTGGAACAGTTTCTAAATTCAACTGTCATTTGACATGTTTAAGACAACTGACATCCGTAGTTGATTCTAACAATTAAAAAGAGTTGCATGTTGAAGATTTTCTTGTATTTTCAAAAAATAATGTAATAAATATCTTGTGTTAATTGAATAGTTAGGTGTTTTCAAGTGTGCTTGAAATGTCAAACAAAAAATTATCAGAAGTTTTCATGGTAATATTAAGCTTTAATTTTAATTCAGAGGTAAATACATTTCAGAAAAGTCTGACAAATTATAATGCTACACTTCTACCTTTTAAATGTTTAAGCAAAGAGTTCAGCTTTAGGTGAAGGCAAAATGGCAGGGAAAGAGGAAGAGGAAGAAAGACCATTGCATTTTCTACAGAAAAAAAAAAAAAAGTATTTGGTTGTTACAGAGAAATGATTTTGCACAATTCTAGTATGAAATATGTAGCGTGAGTTTCTGAAATTTGAAGATCATGGTAATCATCGAAGGCAACATCTCTACAGTGAATAACACTAGAACAAGCAGAGTTAAGGTTTGTTGGGTTTAGAAGGGAAAGAATATGGAATGTACATCTCCATGCCAGAGAGAAAATCACCTCGGTAATGCGTTCTGCACACTCCAAGGGACCCCTCCCACAGAAGCAATAATCATTCCATGGGAAATCAAAGAAGGGGGACTGCAAATGGGACAAATGCTTCCCCACAATAGGCTTGAAAAGATAGAAGAGGATACAGAGGTAAGAAGGTGAAAGTAGAAATCCAAAGGTCATAGAGTTAAACAGCATAATGAGAAGGCTTAGAAGTTAGAAAAAGGTTTTAAATGTTGGGTTCATCTCCAAGGGGATCAGGGATATAAGTATGGAGATGCATCAACTGCTCGTTTTGGATAGCAAATTGGAAGGTACATTCACCAGCTGTATCATTGGTAGTGTTCATTGAAATCACCTAATATGATGATTTCAGAGAAAGTAGAAGAAGAGTGAATGTGCTCTATTTTGGTTTAGATAGTCAGAGAATATAGGATAGTCAGTAGAATTAGGAGATAAATAAACAGAACAAATTAATTTAATCATAGAATGGCAAAATTTATGCCAGCTCTTTTGAGCAAATAATAATAATAATAATAATAATAATAATAATAATAATAATGATAATAATTTGTGATAATAATAATGATACATAAATAAATCTTTATATCATTTATTTTTTTCTCATACAATATATATTCATTATTAATAGGTTTATTTTATCAATTTTCATCTATAGTTTATTTAAGAGGCTTTTATTTTTATTAACTTTCTTTTTTTTATGTCATTATAAATGTATGTATTTTTTTTGTCATATTTTATTTTATTATTGCTATTGTGTTTTTTTTATTATTGTGTTTAATATTGTAGAAACACCTGTATCTTTCCCCTCCTCTTTGTGTCCTGCTCACCTGTAATGGGTAAGGTCTCCTTGGTTAATAACTTGCTTAATAACTTCCAGTTTTGAGGGTAGGTTGTAATATTGAATTCAAGTGCAATTTAAGAAACTACATATTAAATATCTATATTTATATATATATATATATATATATATATATATATATATATATATATATATATATATATATATATATATATATATATATATATATATAATATATAAAATAATATATATATAATATATAATAATATATATAGTCTGGCAGCAAGTCTAGAAGAGAGTGAGTCCGACAGAGAACATTTTCTCTTTACCTTCTCTACGAACTTGCCTCTACAATGACATCACATTATTTGTGCCTCTCCTTAAATATTTTATTTATATATATATATATATATATTATATATATATATATATATATATATATATATATATATATATATATATATATATATATAATATATATATATATATATATATATATATATATATATATAAATATATATATAATATATAAAAATAAAAAAAAAAAAAAAAAAAAAAAAAAAAAAAAAAAAAAAAAATATATATATATATATATATATATATATATATATATATATATATATATATATATATATATATATATATATATATATATATATATATATATATATATATATATATATATATATATATATATATATATATATATATATATATATATAAGATATATATATAAATATATATATATATATATATATATATATATATACATATATATATATATTTCAAAATTTTTCCAGGATATTACTATATTGAATATACAAACACACATATGAGCCTATATAGTGTGATATACAAACCATTACAAAATTTTTAAAAGACTATTCTTTCATTAAATTGAAATGAAGTTTTTTTTTTCCAAGTTTCATGTTACACAGGATTATATATATATAAAAAAGAAAATAAATAAATAAATAAAAAAAAAAATTCCAGACTCCCAAACCCTTACTCCTGGTTGAGTCAAATTTTTTTTAAAAACTCCCATCCCTCATGCAATATGTCTTATCTGGTAAATATTTGCATTTGAATCTTCTATTCTTTCTAAAATCTTTTATAGTACTACCAATATAGTTAAATTCCTATTTACTATTCTCAAATACAGAATACAGACACTATATATACTATTTCCATCAGTTATGAACATAAAACTTGTCTAGTAAGAAATATAAAGCATAGAAATATACTGTAGATAACAATTTACTATCATGCTACTTTCCTTCCGAATTTTTCCATATATACCAACATGACCTCAATGTAATTGTTGCAATCAATATGATCTAGGGGTCTCAATTTGTTCAATTTCAATTAAAGGATTGTAAGGCTTTATAAAACCTGTTCTCTAACTTTTTTAGCTATATCATAAATGAAAAAAAAAAAAACAGCAAGAAGCCATATGGACCAAGTACAGAAAATCCCATTTCATCTCCCATATATTCAAGATAAAAATATACTAAATTATAAAACCACCAACCCCTAACAAATCCTAACCTGCTTTTTTCTTTTTAAATATTATTAAATATTATAAGTGCTATCTAAATTTTTAGTATATAACCTATAAGTTATAATACAAAGACACTACCCAAACAACTAATGTCTATAACCCAAGGAATCATTACTTATTACATAACAAAGAAATTATTGTTATCTCTATCACAATAACCATTCAAAACAAAATCTCAAAATAAATGATTTAAGGATTTGTGTATTATATGATCACAATAGCTAACTAGGGGTCATAACAAATGATAAAAAAAAAGTCATGTTACCTAGATAAAGTATTTTAACAGAGTTAATTTTTTGAATGGTTTATCACAAGATTTTATTAATAGTAATTATTCCAACCTTTATGAAAAACTTGTATAAATATTTTATGGATGATCAAGGCATTGTATGATTGACTCACCTTTTAAATGTCACATACTCTAGCGAGTATTTATATGTTGGCTACTGAGTGATATGATTATTTATTATGCATTTCATAAATCACAACAAGTTTCTTGACTCAATATAAAAAAAATTTCAGATGACTGGGTTCTGCTTAACTATACCACTAATTTAACTATTCCAAATTTTTTTTACTGTTAAACCATATAGGATTAGTTTCCAGGCCTACAAAAAATCAATTTCCACTGTTTGGAGCCTGAGATACAAATTGATACTTTTAAACATAGGTTTATTTTATCAACTTACGTTTTTATTAATAACACACAGCTACGTAGCATATAATATAATAACAGGAAATTTTCAGTTTTTTATTACTAGGAAAACTATTCAAGATCAGATTGAATTCGTGGCAATCTTGAATCAAAACTGCAAGTGCAGTTGCAAGGATAAGAAAGGCCCTTATTATTGTAAATTCAGTACGTCCGTTCACAACTTTAAAAAGCACTTCAGCTAAACTGCCGTTATATTCGTTATATTATAAGAAAGTTTTTATTTGTTTCTTACTAAATAAAAATAATTTAAGAACTTATATATATATATATATATATATATATATATATATATATATATATATATATATATATATATATATATATATATATATATATATATATATATATATATATATATATATATATATATATATATATATATATATATATATATATATATATATATATATATATATATATATATATATATATATATATATATATATATAATATATATATATATATATATATATATATATATATATATATATATATATATATATATATATATATATATATATATATATATATATATATATATATATCCTGGCACTTTCTCCAGCATGCTTGTAAGATGATTTTGTCTACAGACATTCTTCACATATATCTTCAGTCATGCGTGGAAGTTTAAACTATGAAGAAAAGGATTCACAGCTCCTAGCCTCGGCATCAACAAGAAGGGATCCTTCTTCTTATGTGTTAAAAGTGCAAAAAAAAAAATCAGATTTAACAAGCTATAAACTAAATACAGGCATATAGCAGCATCCGTTAATTTCATTCTTAACCAAATTTTCTTAAAATTTTATTGTATTGGGAATACCATATTTTACATTATAATTATTAAACTTGTATTGGGAATTTTGAATGGTATTTTATACCTTCTTCTTATGTGTTAAAAGTGCAAAAAAAAAAATCAGATTTAACAAGCTATAAACTAAATACAGGCATATAGCAGCATCCGTTAATTTCATTCTTAACCAAATTTTCTTAAAATTTTATTGTATTGGGAATACCATATTTTACATTATAATTATTAAACTTGTATTGGGAATTTTGAATGGTATTTTATACACTCATATTGTTATTTATCGTAAAGTGTCAATGCCGTATTTATTGCTGAAAATACGTGTATTATTATTATTATTATTATTATTATTATTATTATTATTATTATTATTATTATTATTATTATTATTATTATTATTATTATTATTATTTATTTTTATTTGTTTTTAGTTGGGTTCATTTTGTATGTTGTTAAAGACCCAACCAGTGTACTTTCACTTAAAAATTTATTTTATGATGATAAATGCACACCTTCAGCCTTAGCAGTTCTTACTTTCTTGTCATTAGGCAACGTAGCTGGAAACATATTTTAAAACTTGATCTGCAAACTGAAAAACTGATAGAACTTCTTCCTTTCTGTTCATCCAATCCAAATTATATCTTTATTTTAATTAAATAATTGTTTTGTATGCTTTTTTTTTATCCGTGAAAAAAAATCTAAAAGGTGGGTGTAACTCACCCAGTCGTACATACTATGAAACTTTCCTATTTACTGGATAAACAGAGAACTAATTGCTAAAATGTTTGTGGTGAAATGAAAATCCCCATAATATTTTTATTTAATTTAAAGTTTTTTCTTAGATAATAGATCTAACGTTGAATACTTCAAGTTTCAAGTCATTTTGATGAAGAGGTTTTGACTGTCTTTCAAAAATGTATAGCTCATAATTTTCCTTATATTGAAAATAGAGAAAAAAAATGTCAGAAATCGAGGTTAAAAGTTAAAGTATATACGGATAGTAAAACCCAAAAGAATGCGATATATTCGGAAACAAAGGTATTAAGTAAAAACATCAGGATAGACATTGCTTGGAATTGAAGAATATAGAAGAGGTGGAATGGGTCAATACGAAATGTCAAATAGCAGATGTGTCCACCAAAGGTAGAGTAGATGGTAATTTAATCAAAGGGTGTGTAGAGGGGAAAAGGAGAGGAGAGGGAAAGATATAAGAGTGTATATTTTTCTTAGGTTTAAGAAGAAGTTGTAGAAATTAAAGAAAAAAGGCTTTATGCACAAAAATAGTTCAGCTGCTTAGACTTAATGGTAATAAACCTATCACTATTAAACAAAGATTGCTAGTGATAATTTTGGTCTTACAAATTTATATTGTGCAATATTTCAAGTGTTAAGTATTTAACTGATTTACATTCTTTATTTAGATTTTGGTATTTTAAAATTCACATTGCCTAATTAACGGTTTTTTTTCTGATGGTATGACAAGGTATAATAATATTGGTATTTTCTTTTTAGTTGAAATCAATGTTATAATAAAGTAATATCATCAATATATATAAAATTTCCTTTTTATAGCTTATTTATTATTTGAAAAGTACAGCTATCGTAGCATTCTTCTTAGTGTATATTTGGTTAATATGTGGACACATTTAAAAAATTTTGAACTATGGTTATCATCTTTCGAGATGTGTATGGTTCATTCCATATTAGTACGAAAACAAACGCCCGCAAATATTTGAATTTCTTATTTCCTTAGAGGTTGTTTTATTTATTGTACATTATTTTATTATTTACCTGGGAAATTTATTTAAAAAAAATTTCACAAATTTTAAGAAACAATGAAATAAGACTGTTAGAAGCCACACGGGCTGATCACGACTGTCCCAGTCAAGAAAATATTAAAGTTGTATTCGGTTTATACTGGGTTTTTGTTTAAAGATTTAATTTATCCTAGTAAGACCTAACCGAAAATAAATTTCCTACTACTGCTTGTAGAATAGGTTAGACGCAATTTATTTGTTTCATATTGATTTGATTGAAACCTTAGAGCCTGGTCGTTTATTATTATTTTTAAAGTAAAATTATGGTGAGATAGGTGTTATTTGGAAACCATGCATACTCCTTTTAATACCATTAGAATGTTCAAGCAGGTTTGGGTATGTGGAAGGTAACATGATTTAAACTTGGGTAAATGTTTCTGACAGTGGATTTTCTGGTATGAGTTTTCTTGTTCTTCAAAGTTGCTGAAACTAACAATGCATTGCACCAATTTCAAGTATGGTAAGGTTGCTGGATCAGCGCTATGAAAACTAAAAATTTTTGTATAGTTATTTCGGAGCTAAAGAGAATAAGAAGTTCAAAATTATATGAAAGCCACATCAAATATATTTTTTAAATAGGCTTAGCTGGAGATTGTTTCTGAGTTTCGATATTTTTTATATCAATATTTTTTTATGTCGATATTTCATAATAATCGATATTTTCCTGCCTATAATTAGCCCTAGGCTACCATGTCGTGCAAACGTTCTTGTGTACGTTAGGTCTCTTTTACGGCAAATTCTTGTGTAGGTTAGGCCTCTTTTTATGGCAATTTCGGTAGTTCAGGTTATGATAAGTCGAATTAGGTTCTGCTAGAGAAGTAATAATAATTGTGTCTATGTCTAGTAATAGTACCTCTGCCAACTCTCTTGTTTACGATAGGCTCCTCTGATATTTTCAATTTTTGATATTTTTTAACAATCGAAACTCAGAAACAATCTCCACCTTTACCTTTTAAATATATATATATATTACTATATGGTAAATGTTAAGAAGTTTTCTGACCATTCAATATATGGAAATATCGATATATTAAAATATTTGTATTATGAATTTTTTTACATTTATATTATTTAGCTTTCACTTAATTTATGTCTATTAATATTATGATTGTTATTATTTTTATTATCATTATTATTAAAATTTCTAGTATACTTAGTTCAACTTATCATAACCTGAATGATTGATGTTGCCATGTGAGATAGACCTAATTGATATAAACTTGCTTTCCATTATTTTTCAGTAACTATTAATATAAAATGTTGCAAAAACGCAAGGAGAGAGAAATCTGTAAAACAAATTTCGGGAATAATTTGATATAGCACGAACCTCTCCTATTTTCACTAAATTGAAAATATGAACCAAAATATGTTGACATGCATTCTACACATACTTTTCTTTCTCAGTCGAGTAATATAAATAAATTATAAAAAGAGAAACTATTAAAAAAAAAGAAAAACTGATATTTTTGCTACGAATGGTGAAGCAACTGTTCTTCGACTGGCCTTCGTTTGTACATAAATAGCAAAATCAATTGAATAACAGGTTGCCATATTTGTCCTTCAAATGTTCTGTTATTTTTTTCTGCAATGTACTGTAATACAGTCTTCGATACTTGGAAATATTGATATTTCAAAACATCGATATATCAATGTAAATTTATTGAAATTCATATTATTATTATTTAGCTTTCATTTCATTTATGCCAATTTTATTATTATTATTATTATTATTTTTATTATTAATTATTATTATTATTTTTATTATTATTATTATTTTAATTATTATTATTACTAGTAACTATTATTATTATTATTTACTTATCTAGCATACTTAATTTGACTTATCATAACCTGAATGACCGAAGATTGCCGTGTGATACAGGCCTAACTGATTGATGGAAGGTTGCTGTGGCATTCAAGCCTACTGCTTTATTATATATATATATATATATATATATATATATATATATATATATATATATATATATATATATATATATATATATATATATATATATATATAATATAAATAAATTATAAAAAGAGAAACTATTAAAAAAAAAGAAAAACTAATATTTTTGTTACGAATGGTGAAGCAACTGTTCTTCAACTGGCTCTCGTTTGTACATAAATAGCAAAATCAATTGAATAACAGGTTGCCATATTTGTCCTTCAAATGTTCTGTTATTTTTTTCTGCAATGTACTGTAATACAGTCTTCGATACTTGGAAATATTGATATTTCAAAACATTGATATATCAATGTAAATTTATTGAAATTCGTATTATTATTATTTAGCTTTCATTTCATTTATGCCAATTTTATTATTATTATTATTATTATTATTATTATTATTATTATTATTATTATTATTATTAATTATTATTTTTATTATTATTATTACTATTATTATTAATTATTATTATTACTATTAACTATTATTATTATTATTTACTTATCTAGCATACTTAATTTGACTTATCATAACCTGAATGACCGAAGATTGCTGTGTGATACAGGCCTAACTGATTGATGGAAGGTTGCCGTGGCATTCAAGCCTACTGCTTTATTATATATATATATATATATATATATATATATATATATATATATATATATATATATATATATATATATATATATATATATATATATATATATAGGGACCGACTGGGGCTGGAATTTGGCCTGGGCCGGGGTTATGGCCGGGGTTTCCTAAAATTTGTAAAGAGGTCAAAAGCACTGAAATTTTAGGTTAAGAAAATTAGATATAAGGTTTATTTAATTGTAAGGAAGGAGTAGAATAGGCAACATTCACTTAAATTAATGATTATATGCATTTTCTCTTAAAAAAAATCAGAAAATTACAGTTTCATATATTTAAAGTTTAAAAAAAGTACAAAAATAAAAAAAATAAATTATTCTAATTCATAATAGTGATTTAACACGTTTACCTAGGTAAGACCCAAAGGTAAAGTTTGAAAAAATGTAAGATATAAAATTATCAATTTAACCTGTATTTATATAAATCATTATTTTATTGCTATGTATCAAACTTGTATCATTTAGCTGCATTATTTAAAAATTATTATTTTGTTTATACTTTTTTTCAGTCAATATGGATAAAAGATCAGCTTCTGCAGTATTTGAATACTTAACAATGTTTCAGGATAGGCTCAAAATAGCTAAATGTAACATCTGCAGTCAGAAAATTAGAAGAGAACCTCCGGGTGCTACAAGTAAAAAAAATTTCAACCAAATCTTTTTGGAGTATCTAAAATCAAAACACAAAGATGAACATTCACTAGCAGAAAAGGAGCGGTCAAAAGAAACAGAAAAGAAAAAAATCTTAATTTTCTTATATTTTGTTTGAAATTTTTTTTTATTATTTGACTGATTGAGCTGAAATTTTCAAAGTATGTGAATTTTTTCACGAAGTTCTGAGTTGATTTCGAGCATTTTTTTAAAGTCTATAACGGTTTGAAACTTATTTGGATCCAAAGTTGAAAAAAATGAATAACTGGGTCAAACCACTGGTCCACATGAGCTGAAAATTTAACTGAATACCTTTGCCCCAATTTCTTGCATTGGTAGGAATAGATTTTTGATATCACGTCTAGAAAAAAGTTATAAGCACTTGAAAATTTTTTTGCAAAAATCGTACCCTTCTGGAAGAAAAAATTATTTTAAAAAAACGCTACCTACTATTTTTTTTTATTTGTGAATATTGTTTAGAAGAGGAACAGGGCAACAATTTTTATTTAGTGCATTTTTAAATGCCCTTTGTTTGAAGCGAGATATAGCCTCTCAAACTTTGGGAATTTTTGAAATTTGGCCAAAAATGGACCTTTTTGAAGGCTATATCTCAAAACCAACGAATCTCATCGAATAAAGTACATAGAGGAATTTGTAGCCCCACCCCTCCTCTATACACACCAAAAATAGGAAATGTTATAGTTGTATTTTTTTAAAAAAAATTTTGTCTGAAAAGGTGGATTTTTTTAGTTCAAAAATTTTTTTTTCCTATAGTTGGTCAGTTTTTGGCTTATAACATTTTTTCTATAACTCTGGGAACAAAAGTCTATTAAAAGCTTTTGTAGCCCATTTAATTTTGAATAAATAGTCCAACTTTCAGCTCATTCTAAAAAGTGGTTTGGCACCGCCATTCTATTGAAAAAGGGTAAAATTTCCACAAAAAAAAAAAAAAACAAACAAACTTTTAACCGTAATAGACTCGGGAAAACGCTAGAAATGGACTTTTTTTTACCGGTAAAAAATCTATATACATAGGAACATAGGAACATAGGAAAAATAGAGACAGTTAGAAGCCACAAGGGCCTATCGAGACTGTCCCAGTCCAAACAAATATTAACTATCAATACTAATACATGCACAAAGACTAGGTCTGTCCTATCCCTAGTTATCAGTTTACTCATGCAAAGATAAAAAATAACACCAAGGCCAGTTTTACATGCAATATTCAATGAACCATCACCCACTACAAAAAAATAAACTGCCAATTAGGCTTGGTCATAGGTTGATCTAAAAATACAAATATACCCACCAATTTGGCTTAGTCAAGTTATTCTATATAATACCTAAACTATCCATATATCTATCTAGCCCCTTTTTAAATTTGACAAGAGAATCACAATCAACAATCTCTTGTGGCAAGTCATTCCAAAAATTAACAACTCTATTACTGAAAGAGTACTTTCTTAGATCGAGATGGCATGGCTTCTTTTTAATTTTCTTATCATGTCCTCAAAAGTACACTGAAAGTTTCAGCAGAATCGGCTGAAAATTAAAAAAAAAAAAATTTTTTTTTTATAATTTGCCATTTTAACCCCGGCCGGCAACCCCGGTTTTCCCTGATTTTTAGCCGGGGCAGGGGTTGGCCGGGGCCGGGGCCCAGGTCGGTTCATATATATATATATATATATATATATATATATATATATATATATATATATATATATATATATATATATATATATATATATATATATATATTATGGTGTATATGGCAGTAGGCCTAATCTAATGGCAAAATTCCATCAATCAGTTAGGCCTGTATCACACGGCAATCTTCGGTCGTTCAGGTTATGATAAGTCGAACTAAGTACGCTAGAAAACTAATTAATAATAATAATAATAATAATTAATAATAATATTAATAATAATAATATTAATAATAGGTATAAATGAAATGAAAGCTAAATAATAATAAAAATGTTAAAAGTTTGCATTGATATATCAATGTTTCAATATATCGATATTATATTCTATCTGTTTTTAGGTCTTAAAATATGTATTTTTAATTTATTAGGACAGTATTTGACTTATGAAGTAGTTTGCCTAATGTCTGAATTTTCCCACTTTATGGTACTTTATTAGTTTTGAGTTTTTCATTATTGATGTTTCCTCATTTGCCTAAATCCTTCATAACATTTGGGGAAAAATATAATTTGAAAGGATTTTGTATTATTTCTAAAATTAATAGTTGATTTTCTTATGATTGATTTCTTTTTGTTATAGAGTTGAACATATTATTATTAAATTTTTTAAGAAACAAATTTTTCACCATGACATTTACACCAGAAAATCATTTAAATACTAATCAGTCAAAGGATATTGCAGTTAGAGTTGCTCTAAGAATCCGACCATTGGTCCCAAGAGAGAAGAGTGAAGGTTGTCAGCAGTGTTTAGAAACTTCAGATGAATCACCACAGGTATTACCTTGGAGTAATCTTGAGAGCTATAAAAACTTATTTATAATTTAAAGCTAATCTAAAAAATATAACATTAGGAATGCTTTTTAATTGAAAGATAGGATTTTATGCTCAACTCCTTTAGCATAAGTTTTAATTTTACAGTTGACTGTTTTTTGATATAATTTAAAAATACTTTAAAAGTTGATCAAAATAATTTTGATAGATGTTCATTTAAAGGAATAGCTAAATGAATAACATTGTTAGTTGTTTTAAGTGGTTAATTTTGATGGCTTTTGTAATTAATGTATAGTACTTGATTTCTGAAGAAAATTTTTAATATGCTTCAGAGCATTTAGTAACATTACTTGCCATATCAATTAAAATTAGTAAGTTCGTTATTTTGTGAATAAAATTGGAAAAAGTAAATTGATGAAAAATATATAATAAAATGTATACTCTAAATTGTATAGGTAATTGTTATTGGTAATATTATTTTATTGTAGGTAATTGTTATTGGGACAGATAAAGCATTTACATATGATTTTGTATTCCCACCAACGGCTTCACAAGAATATATTTATGAAAAATCAGTTTCTCATCTTGTGAAAGAACTTTTTAAAGGTATGATTTTTAAATTTTTGTGATTAGTCTCAGTTTAGCAAAATGTTACATCTTGATAGAGCTCTGTTTTTCTTTCATTTCGAATATATGCTTGCATTTTCTCTCCATTGAATATCTGGTTTGGTCCAAATTTATTATTTAGACTTCAGGGCCTAAATGAAGTCCAAACATATGATAGAAGTTAGCAATTTAGTATCAGGTATAGATTTCACAATTTAGTTATTTGTCTAAAGTTTAAAAAAAAAAAAAAAAACTTGGAACAACTAAATTGTCTAGAATAATTTATCTCCTATGCTGCATTTTGGTCGTGCAATAACCAGTAAGTAGTATAACGTTATCATCACTAATGGTCTGAATTCCACAGGTAACCCAAGTTTTTTGTTTCATTTTCAAACTATAGGATTGTTTTCATAACCTTTATTTCAGGATGCAACTAATATTTAAAAGTATTTTTTCCTGCTGTTTTATTATAGGTCCATTTTACTTACTGTCACATAATTTTTGCTAGATCTTTACCTTGTTGGTCAAAATTAACAAATCAAATATAGTTATATTGGATTGTTTGTTTGTTAGCATATAGAGCTTTCAATCTATAAGGTGTAAAGTATCCTTTGTTTAAAATGCTTCTATGGTTCTTCTATTATATTGGCTTAAATAGACTTAATATTTCAGAAAAACAATCTATATTAAAATGTTGCTTGCTGGTATCTAACAACAATTTCATGTTCAAATTTTGACCAATTACTGAACAATTTTATTATTATTATTATTACTCATAGCTGCAACATCATTTTCACATTGAGAAATTATATTGATTTTTTGTAGTTTTGATATCAGATTTACGCATACCTTCCATTATTTACCTTCAGAATGTATTTGTCTTGAAAGACTAGTTTGTTAAAATCAGTTATATTTGAAAAAAAAATGTAGTGCCCTCTGTATGTTAAACATTTTTTTTGTAGGATATAATGCAACAGTTCTTGCATATGGGCAAACAGGATCAGGGAAGACGTACAGCATGGGGACATCTTCCGCCATAGATGACTATGAAGCTGGTATTATACAAAGGGCAGTTAAAGACATCTTTAAAGAAATTGATGCGAGAAGCTGTGAGCAAATTCTAATAAAAGTTTCTTTCATTGAGGTGATTTACCTATTTATTTTTTTCATGAAACAATTTGGGTGTTGGTCACCAGTATTTTTTTTTTATGGATTTAATGCTAACTTTAAAAATTTTTCAGTTATACAAAGAAAACCTCTATGATCTTCTCAATTCAAAATGCAGAGAAGAAACCATTGTCGATATAAGAGAAGACATAAAAGGGGGTATAAGAGTAGTTGGCCTTACTGAAATTCCTGTAACATCTCTTGAAGAGACTATGAGATGCTTAGAGAGTGTAAGTTTGTTTTTTCTTTTTTTTTTCATTGTTATTTTATTAAAAATATTGATTTTATTTATTTATTTTTTATTTTTTTGGTGAAAAGTTAAATTGTCCTCAATTGTTTTTAGCAAGATTGAGAAGTGAGTTTATCAGTCAATAAATTTTATTGAGTTTTATTTAATTATAGAAATGTTTGATTTATTTCATTTTTAAGCCATGTCCTGTCCCAAATATGTATATTGCTGAGAAATAATTTTCAATTACATATAATATATATATATATATATTAGAGGTGGACCGGATATCCGCATCCGCAACTGCGGATATCCGCATCCGCGGATATCCGCAACCGCATCCACATGCGCGGATAGTAAAAAATTACGTATCATGCAATCGATAAAAACTTTCAAAGGCAAAACTTTGTATTGAATGCAGAACCTCTTTCTGAGCGCCATACAGGCGACTATCTTGAAACTGTATTTGAAAAGATGCTGACAAAATGGAAGATTTCATTAAATGAAGTGCACTGAAATATAGAAAAAGCACTTTCTCTGGCAAGAGTGAAAAATGTAGATTGCTTTGCACACCAAACTCAGATAGTAGTTAAAAATTCCATTATGAGTCAAAAATGTGTATCCGATTTAATAACCAAATGTAGGTTAATTGCTACGCATTTCAATCACTCCGTTGTAGCCCAAAATGAGCTGAAGAAAATACAAACAAGATTAAATGTTCGTCCACTTTCTGTCATGCAAGATATTCAAACACGCTGGAATAGTAGTTTGTAGCGAAATTAATGAGGCCATTTGCCTTTATGCTTCAAGCAGCACAAAATAAAGCCTCTAACACCTGACGAAAATAACATTTTAAATAATTGTATTAATATCCTTAAACCTTTTGAAGAATTAACAAAGACTATAAGTTCAGCTGAATCATGTTTGTCAGATGTGATACCACTTGTTTCAACATTGAAAGTTGTGTTAACAAATGTTATTAAGTCTAAGGGAGTTTCAAGGATGACTGAAACATTAATGAAGGAGATGAACGACAGATTTGAAAACCTGGAAAATGATGATGCTTATACAATTGCAACCTTTTTAGATCCTAGGTACAAAACAAAAATTTTTAAACCACTTGTTTCTCAGAATGTTAAAATCAAATTAGGATGCTTATGCGATGAGATGATAGAAACAGCTAAAATAACGCCTTTCAAGAAAAAGCAAAAGCTCTCAGATACAAAAGAAACAAAATCTGTTAGCTTAAGCATTGCTAAATCAATGAAAGATCTTCTAGCTTCCAGCAGCGATGAAGAATCACAGTCAGAAGTGTCAAAGGATACAATATCGATTATTGAAAATTATCTGAAACTCCCACGTTTGGAGGCAGATAAAGACCAACTGGTTTGGTGGAGAGATAATTGCAAAAGTTTCCCTTTTCTTGCTGAGCTGGCAAGGACTTATTTAGCATGTCCTTCAACTAGTGTTGCTAGTGAGCGTCTTTTCAGTGGAGCTTGCCTCATTTACGACGAAAAGCGTATCAAACTTTCACCTGAAAGAGTCAAAAAGCTTTTATTTCTAAAAATAACTTACCAATTATTAACTTCAAATGGAATATGTGAAACTGTGAAGTGTGAAGGTAATACTGAATTACTGGCTATATATATATATATATATATATATATATATATATATATATATATATATATATATATATATATATATATATATATATATATATATATATATATATATATATATATATATATATATATATATATATATATATATATTTTCCAAATGGGTGGAGGTTGGGGAAAGAGGTTGGTGGGGTGTTCAAGAGTTGGGTCCCCGTCCCACACCCTGGTAACATAGATTCTGGATATTATATTTAAAATTCCAAGAATCTATGGCAAAAACTCTTAAAAAATTAAACTATCCGCATCCGCATGCGGATATCCGCAATTGCAAATCCGCATCCGCGGATAGTAAAAATTACTATCCGGTCCACCTCTAATATAAATATATATATATATATATATATAATATATATATATATATATAATATATATTATATATATATATATATATATATATATATATATATATATATATATATATATATATATATATATAAAACAGGGAGCATTAAACAGAGCAACTGGAGCCACAGCTATGAATTCTAGATCAAGCCGCTCCCACGCAATTTTTTTCTCTTCATTTGGAGATTGGAAACAAGTAATATATATATATATATATATATATATATATATATATATATAATATATATATATATATATATATATATATATATATATATATATATATATATATATATATATATATATATATATATATATATATATATATATATGACAAATGTTAAAGCTATGTTATATATAAATGACAATAGTATTTTAGAAACAGTTAAATTACCATTAAAATTTTCTTTCTTTATATAATGATGAGACTAAAAAAAAAAAAAAATCTTTGCTCGGTAAACATTTTGAGTGAAATGATTAATGTTTATTTAAATTGATAATTCTTTAATTTTTTTTTTTTTTTTTTTTTGTAAACATATGATTATTTATATGAATAGATGAGTGCATACGCTTCAGATGTACTACAGATCAAAACTCTTTACCAGAATAGATGATTTTACTTGGCATGCTTATGAGGCTAATTATGAATGCAAATTGTTGTTTTATTTTTTTTAACCTTAGTCTCTATTGATTAACAATGCCAAGCTTTATTCATTTAATCTATATTTCCTTTCACACCTGACTTAAATAATGTATAAAACTCAAAAAAAGGTGTGCTGCTAATGATGAAAGACTGAATCTACAGAAAATCTTTCTCTAATATAAGAACAGGTTTTCATATCTTGAATCAATTGTCTAGAGAACCTATTAAACACTCAATTATTGGAGATTTAAGCTCAATAGCTGACATTTTGCCACTTTAAACTTTTGCTTCCTTTAACAATAGTAACTGTTTTTCTTTGAATTATTAATAAAATCTAGCTCTTAATTATTTCAAGGTGTTTGCTAGCCTATTTTTATATTTTAAATTTTATTATTTTTAAAAATGCATTTTTTTTTCTTTTGTAATTTCAGTGAAAACATTATTACATCAAAATTTCATTTGGTTGACTTGGCTGGTAGTGAACGAGCGAAAAAGACTGGGGCTACAGGAATTCGCTTTAAAGAAGGAGTCAATATCAATAAGGGTCTTCTGGCTCTTGGAAATGTCATATCATCATTATGTGGAGAAGGATCAAAGGGACATATTCCTTACAGAGATTCCAAGTTAACTAGACTCCTACAAGGTAAAAAAAAAAAAAAAATCAAAGGGACATATTCCTTACAGAGATTCCAAGTTAACTAGACTCCTACAAGGTAAAAAAAAAAAAAAAAAAAAAAAAAAAAAAAAAAAAAAAAAAAAAAAAAAAAATTCATGACTATAGCTTAAATTTTTATAACTCTATGAATGCAGGTAAAATGTAATAATTTTTTTTTCCTTATTTATTTTTAATTGTTTCACACAATATTGTGAAAGTATATTTTGTTTTATTTAAAAAAAAAAAATTTTTTTTTATTTAATCTAAGTTTTCAGCGAATTTTCACTCGAGTTTGTAAAAATGATGGATGAATCAATAGCCAAGTGAAAGGGTTCATTTATTTCATTTTTATGTTTTGTGTAAATTTTATTTTAAATATAAATTCTTTAAGGATTATTTTTAGCCATAATTTAATGTAAACAGGATGTATCTTCATAATATCAAAATGCCATATTTTGAAAAGATGAAGTTTTATAAAGATTTACTTTCATTGGAATCTTTTAAAAAAATTTAGGAAAAATGTATTTGAAAATTGGGTTACAAAATTGTTACATATGAAACGATTAATTTTCATCATATGTAGAAAAAATAATTTTGAAAATTATTCTTTAAAAGTTTAAAATATTTTTATAAATATGATATATTAAATACATGTTTACTTCCTGTAATACCGATTCTATGACACAAAAATATTTGGTTCAATTTTTTTTTCTCTTAATATATTTATGAATTATTATAATGTCTATTAGCTAAACTATATATAACTATCCCAATTTGTTAGATTTTTACTCTTATTTAATTAACAGCTCATTTCAGGTTAGTTGTTGAAATAATTATTGAAACTTTTTCATTACTATTCTTTTGTATGTAGCCAAAAACAAATTTCATATTTGATTTTACATATTTTTATTTTTCATAGCTCTTGTCATTTGCTTGATTATTACGCAGAGTACAATTCTGTCATAAGACTTGATCAAAAAAATAGATAATTATTCCTCCAGTTTCAATTCTTCCGAGTTTCCAATATTTTTTTTGCTATTTTTGGCAATATAAATTCTTACTTATTTTAATTCATGCACTTAAAGTTCTTTTGTTTCAAATTGTGCTTGCCTCTAGTTGTCCAAATTCCGATGCTACTTACATTATTCGTTATGGAACTATGATAGTCAAACCATCCTTTTGTAGTAGTGATTTGTTTTTCTTTTCTGAATGACTAAATATTATGACTTTTACTGATGAAACTAAAGTTTATTCTCTTATCATCATAAGAGTCCTTGTTCTTCTTGTTTTGAAGTTTATGGTTTTATAGTAAATTTATTTATTTATTTTTTTCATTTTAAAGATTCTTTAGGTGGAAACTCACACACTGTAATGTTAGCTTGTGTGTCGCCAGCAGACAGCAATTTAGAAGAAACTATAACTACTCTTAGATATGCTGATCGTGCTAGAAAGATTAAAAATAAACCAATTATCAATAGGGATCCACAAGCAGCTGAACTAGCTCGCCTTCGCCAACAGGTAACTACTATACTTCTGAATGTATCATATTTTGGAATTAAAAAAAAGATACTTAATTATTTAGCTACCTTGTGCTATGTATGTTTCTAATTCCTGTTTAAAAATAACTAGAACAGATATATGTAATCTTTCTTAGAATGCTTATGCAGTGAGTTTTGTTTTTAAATGTGTTGTTTTTGTCTTAAGAAAATTTAGTGAACATTTAAGTTCTATCTATAATGTTACAGCATAATTTAGAATTTTACTGTTAATAAAGCATTCAGTTTAAAAATTATATTTTGTATACTTTATTGAAAGTAAGTTAGTTAGCTGTGATATATATATATATATATATATATATATATATATATATATATATATATATATATATATATATATATATATATATATATATATATATATATATATATATATATATATATATATATATATATATATATATATATATATATACACATGATCAGGTCCTTGGGATCCTGAGAACTATGAATGTCAGGAAGGCCAACTGCCCAGATGGCATTCCTCCCCGTGTTATGAGGGAGTGTACTGAGTTCGCGCCTGTACTCGTTCATATCTACTCTCATTGTCTTAATACTAATACTTTTCCTCAATGCTGTAAGCGTGCTTATGTTCAACCGACCCTGAGGTAGGGTAGTTGCTCTGACCTCTAACTGTCTCCCTGTAGCTCTCACTTGTTTTCTTTCTAAAATCTTTGAGACTTTCCTTAACTCTCATTTCCTGTATCATCTGGAATCTCACTCCTTTCTTTCAGATCATCAGTATGGCTTTCGACGTTCGAGGTTTACTGGTGACATGCTTTCCTATCTTACTGATATATGGTGTTCTGTCCTTAGGGATTTTGAGGAGTCTTGTGTGGTGGCGCTTGACATTTCCAATGCTTTTGACCAGGTATGCCATTCGTCACTACTCTCCAAGCTCTCTTCCTTTGGGTTTCCTCCTTTTTGCTTATATCTAGTTTTCTCTCATCGTTCCATATCGGCACTAGTCGATGGAGCGACCTCTTCCTTCTTTTCTGTAAATTGTGGTGTTCCTCAGGGTTCTGTTTTATCTCTAACTTTATTTTTACTTTTCATCAACCATCTTCTCAGCTCCACTTCTTATTCTGTTTATTCTTATTTATGCCGATGACTCAGCTCTCCATTCGTCTACTCATTTCAAATCTGCTCTCTCTTTTGCTTCTAGAATTGCTTCGTGTCTCCAGCTTTCTGACTTTTCTTGCCGTTCTGGATGGGTATTCCCGGTTTGGTTGCCTCAACTTTGTGATATTCAACTCTTTAAAAACGAACTTCTTCACATCTTTCCTATCTCCTTCGACGGCTCTCCCGTTTCACCTGTAAACAGCGCAAACATTCTTGGACTGAACGTAAACAATAAATTATCTTGGAAACCTAATGTCACAATGGTTACTAAGACGGCTTCGAAGAAGCTTGGAATACTGTTCAGATTGCGGGAATCTTTTTTCTTCCTAACAATTGCTCCAATTATATAAGGAGTCTCTTATCTGTCTTTGTATGGAGTACCTCTTTGACATTTCGGGGAGCTCCGGTTCCTCCCTTCTATTGGATAGGATTGAGTCTAAGACTTAAAGATTAATAAACTTTCCCCATATTTCAAACTCGCTTGACCATCTGTCTCTGCGACTTGACGTTGGAGCACTCTCTCTTTCTATAGGTACTACAGCGGCAGGTGCTTGAGGAATTAACCTCTCACATTTCACCACCATTGGGTCATCCTCCAACACAAGGGTTGCCATGCTTTCACATGAATTTTGTTTGAATATGGTAAACCCCAGACTTGCCCCTTTGTGGTGCCTCCTTTCCAGCCACTTTGTTCTGTGGAACTCTCTGCCATCATTTGTTTTTCCTGCTGCATTTAATTTGCCTCTCTTTAAAGCCTCCGTCTGTGCGCTTCTGAAAGATTTACGTTAGGCTCTGGACTTCATATAATTTTTATTTTATATTTCTGCCCCTTCCTAGAAAAGGACTCAGCCCGTGAGCGGTGGTAAACTGTTAAAAAAAAAAAAAAAAAATATATATATATATATATATATATATATATATATATATATATATATATATATATATATATATATATATATATATATATATATATATATATATATATATTATATATTATTATTATTATTATTATTATATTATATTATATTTTCAGATTCAACAATTGCAAGTCCAGCTTCTTGCCTCTGCCTCTCAATCACCACAAAGTACTACAGTTTATCAGGATTCCAATGCAGTAAGATAATAACATTAGTAGTATGTGCCAATTTGTTTGGGACATTAAAAGTATAAAAGTAAAATCATTTTATGCTGCTGTGTATACTTTTATTTTTTCTAACTATTGTATATTTTAGTTTTCTTAGAGCAAAGGCAAACTCATACGTTTTTAAAATATATGTACAGTTTTTAAAAAAAAACATCTTTCATAACATTTTAATAGGTCTATAAGAATTTATATCAGTTTTTTAACTTTTTTTTCATCTTTTTAATCGATTACATTTTCTTTATGGCTTCAGTATTTCTTATCATGAATGTTAAATCTTAGTTTTCAATATCATGAGTGGAATAAGAATATATATATATATATATATATATATATATATATATATATATATATATATATATATATATATATATATATATATATATATATATATATATATATATATATATATATATATATATATATATATTCAGTAAGATGTGAAATTTAAGTAACTTGGTATAATTTTCCTTTTGTTTCATGCATAGGTAAATGATCTTATGAATCAAGTTCATGTTTTAGAAGAAGAGAATGAAAAGTTAACTCGAGCTTTGCAAACTGCCTTAGAAGAGAATACTAATATGGCAGAGAAAGCTTTGATGGTATGTTAAATAATTATCTGATTTTGAAAAGTATCTTTTATTTCAGTTATGGAAACAAAAACAAAAAAATTTTTTTTCGCTTCTATATGCATGTCATGGCCATTTCCTTTTTTTCATAAAATTAACTCTGACTATTTGTAATTGACTAATATTTTGTTGATTTTCAGGCTGAAATGTCGAGGGATCAGATTAAAACACGACTTGAGGAACTTAGAGCTCAAACTGGCAATACTGTGGACGTTTTAAATAAGACATTTGATATTGCTTCAAATCCACAGTACACTGAACAAATCAATTTAGTTAAAGACCTACAGAAAAAAATAATTGATTTGCAGGTTCGTTGAGCATTTTATTTTTAAAATCATTAAAATAAATTTTTCTTAAGAGAATACCAGTATTATTCTATTTAAATAATTACAATAATTTTATACAATTAGTGGAATTTCTAATTAATAATATAATTAGCATTTTTATTTATAATTAGGTAATATAAACGTTTTTCCAGTACACTATACAGTATTTTTTTTTTTTTATTGATGTGGACGAATTTTGATTTATTACAAAAATATTAAAATAATTCCTGTAAATAAATGCCGATGTAATTGCTCTCATTTGGCTTTACTTCAATTATTAAACCATATTGAAGTAGCTTAAGGGTTTACCACTTTTTATTTATTCTTCCATCGGATTAAAGTAAGATTATAAACATGTATAAATTACAAGTACTTATATTGTGAGATTAAATAGATTTTTTTTTTTTTTTTTGGATGTGAAGTGATTAAAGAGAAAGTGAATTTTGTATTTTGAAAAGTTGTCATGTTGTATATGTTGACTATGTTTATAGTGATGTGTGAGTAGTGTAATATATATATATATATATATATATATATATATATATATATATATATATATATATATATATATATATATATATATATATATATATATATATATATATATATATATATATATATATATATATATATATATATAATATATATTATTTATTTATTTATTTTATTTTCTTATTATTCCATGCTCATTTTCAAAGACTGAACATAGTAAAAGAGAGAAAGCAATTGTTGATCATGAATTGTCACGCCACTCGGTTTCTACAAACACAGATGAATCTCCTTTTGAAAATGATGATAGTATAGAAGGTGAAAAGGTCTCTCCTATAAAAGGGGAATTTGGAGCTGCTTATACACTTCGTCAAGCAAAACTAAACGAAGAACTTCAGGTAAGTTGTTATTATAAATTTTTTTAAAGGATATTTTCATTACTACAGTAAGTTACAATTTTTGGTTGAAGAAGTTATAAGAAATATTTGCTTTCTTTGTTTTTTTCCATTTCTTATTATTATTCTTTGTTGATTTCTTTCTTAGTTAAAACTGTTATATTATTTTTGTTTATTACTTTTTACTAGATTTTTCTTTGTAACCAAAAGTTAAAACACAGTGACACATGTATTATGTAGATGACAAAATTTTTTTTTTTTTTAAATTTACTTTTTAATAATATAGCCTCGTGTATTACCACTGCCAAAATTTTAATTTTTCTAATAAAACAATTTTTTTTTCTTTTATTACGCATTTTCATCTACAATATATATATATATATATATATATATATATATATATATATATATATATATATATATATATATATATATATATATATATATATATATATATATATATATGTATTATATATATATATATATATATATATATATATATATATATATATATATATATATATATATATATATATATATATATATATATATATATATATATATATATATATATATATATGTGCACTTTAAAGGATTTAAATAGAGCCTTAGCAATGAAAGAAGAATTGATGACTAAAATGACTCAAAATGATTCACGGTTCGTTGTGATGAAAAGTAATTATGATAAGAACATGAAGGACATGGAAGAGCAGATCAATAATCTTATGAAAGAGAGAGAGGAACTCACTCAAAAGCTTCGTAACTCAGGCCATCAAAACGCTTCAAATAAAATATCGGAGCAGCGTCGGAAGCGCCTTCAAGAATTGGAGTCTCTTATTTCTGGTTTGAAAAAGAAGGTTGGAGAACAAAACAAATTGATCAAAATGAAGGAACAGTC
>SEYY01021772.1:97500-107500 GCA_009176605.1 Armadillidium nasatum
CACCACTTTGTATGCCTTTTCCTAGTTCCTCCCGTCCATCTTCTACCTAGTGTCTCCTCTGCTGCTTTTCTCACTGTTTCTTGAATCTCCCTTATCTCTCCAACTTCCTCCATTTGTTCCAGATTTTCCCTTACCTTTTCAATATATTCTTCTTTCTTTCCATTTTCTTTCAGTAATTCTACTTTAAAAACACTTCTCTTTTCTTTATTCTGTATTCTCTCCATCCTTATTCGTATATCTGTCACCACTAATCTATGGTCCGAATCCATTGATATTCCCGGAATGACCTTCACATTCTTTACCATCTTGCTATCTGTTGAAATTATATAGTCAATAATGGATTTTTGATCGAATTCGTTTGTGTTGTTATTCCATCTGTATCTGGTGAACCTGTGAGAATCTCTCTGTTGAAAGAATCCATTCATTATCTTCATTCCTTTTCGCAAGCAGAAATCCATCAGTATCTCCCCGTCCGTATTTCTCACCTCCTCACCATATGGTCCCAACATTCTTTCCACTTCATTTCTCCTCCTTCCCACCCTTGCGTTGAAATCTCCCATCAACAATACAGTTTCTCCTTCTCTTCTCCCACCTTCTACACTCTGCTCTAACATTTCTATGAACTGTCTCTTTTCCTCCTCTGAATGTCCTTGCTGTGGTGCGTATACTTGGTAGAAATGGTACCTCTTTCCTTTGATTTTAAAAGTGCACCTTATTAGTCTCTCATGTATGGCTTCAGTACTTTGTATGTATGGCGCCATCCTTGGTCCTATTATAAATCCCACTCCGTGCTTCCTGAATAATAATAATAATATAATAATATAATAATATATATATATATATATATATATATATATATATATATATATATTATATATATATATATATATATATATATATATATATATATATAATATATATAATATATATATTATATATATATATATATATATATATATATATATATATATATATATATATATATATATATATATATATATATATATATATATATATATATATATATATATATATATATATATTATATATATATATATATATATATATATATATATATATATATATATATATATATATATATATATATATATATATATATATATATATATATATATATATATATATATATATATATATATATATATATATATATATATATATATATATATATATATATATATATATATATTATATATATAATATTAATTAAATTAAAAATGCATTTTGAACCAATTTATTACTTTTAAAAAGTTTTAAGGTTTTATTTTTTACCTAAAATCATTGATTGATGGATTATTCTTTGTCTTTTTAAAGGATTTTATTTCTAACCTTTGTTAACTTATATTATTTTAATAAAGTTTTTATAGATTTTTTTTATGAATTTTTGTTTTCTTTGGAAAAGATCCTGTTTGATATTTTACTTTAAAAATAAACTAGTTATTTGTATTTCAAATTATTCCGTTAGCTTTGTTTTATTTTTTTTAAATTGATTAATAAAAAAAATTTTTATTGCAAATTAATTTGAAAAACTTTTATCATCACTCTTGGGAAAGTTCCATTTCATTTATAGTTTATTATTGAAGTGGTTAAATCTGCAATTTCTTAAAGGTTGTTTGTATCGCAAGTATTTATTTATTTCTTGGCTATTCTAATATTAGGAGACCCATTTCATGTTAATTATGCTGATATCGTTATTCAACATGGTATTGGAAAAAATATTCTCGCAAATTATTTTGAAAGAGGAAAAAGGTATTTTTTTTAAAAGAAAGATTGGTTAATTTTGTCCTTGACCTATTTTCAGGTATTTTATCATTAAGGGATAACATTTCCATGCTCGAAGCAGACACATTTTGTTACCAGTGGGAAACAATCACTGTGTGTGAGAATTTTTGGACACAGACAAAATAGTATCTGAAATTTTATTATTTAATTTATTTAAGCAAATTTGAAATAAATTACAGCTATCGGATTCTCTCTCAACAACCTACTTGTGTAGATTTAGACTAATAAAAAATGTAAAATATATTTAACATCCATAGAGAGGAAGATTCTAGTATTATTTATGCTTGTTCTTTAGAAAATGAGCTCAAGCAATAAGTTTCGGATGCGGTACAGGAAATTCTAGATTTCCATTCTGCTGTAGCTAGAAATTCTGAATGTTCGGTGAAATTCTGAGTTTCTTAAATTTCTTGAAACTAGAATGTAAACAAATATCTGACATGTAAACATGAAAATATAAACTATTAATCTATTAATTTTATCAATATCAGAAAAAAGTCATATATGGAAAAATAACATTCGGCAACTATAATATTATTGGAACCATTGACTAACCAAACTACCACTACGACTAATAGTAATGTAGTAGTAGTAGTGGTTATATATATATATATAATATATATATATATATATATATATTATATAATATATATATATATATATATATATATATATATATATATATATATATATCCCCAAGGGTGTATATATAGGGTAGGCAAGACCTACCTAACTTATTAATGAAGAAAGTTATATTCCACTGAATTAATAGGTCCCATGAATACAATTAAAAGATGAGAGTAAAAAAGTAAACCCATTAATGAAATCGATATAAAGTAAAAACAATAGCAAATTCACTCACTCACTCTCTCTCTTTCTTTCTTTCTCTCTCTCTCTTCGAGTTGCCTCTTTTCATACCCAAGGAACATTTCTACTCTATGTACAGTAGAGCAAAAAAAATTGAGCTCTATGTCATGGATTCATGTGAGATGTTGTTTAGGTTCTCCCAATGAGGACTCACTTCCCCCTCTTGTGGGTCTCCTGATTACTTCCTCTTTTCATGTCATGAAAGTGATGATTTATTATATATATATATATATATATATATATATATATATATATATATATATATATATATATATATATATATATATATATATATATATATATATATATATATATATATATATATATATATATATATATATATATATATATATATATATATATATATATACTTGTAAAGAAAACCAATTTGGTTTTACGATTGAAATATTAGTATGATTAATAGTTTTACTCTAAAATCGGATCAAGAAAATTACTTCCACTATTTTTGGTTTCAGTCATTCACAAAATGACGAAACTTAAATTTAAAAAAAAAATTATTTAAATTTTTTTTTTATGGAGAGCATAATTCTCTGTCTGTCTGTCTGTCTGTCTGTCTGTCTGTCTCTCTCTCTCTCTCTCTCTCTCTCTCTCTCTCTCTCTCTCTCTCTCTCTCTCTCTCTCTCTCTCTCTCTCTCTCTCTCTCTCTCTCTCTCTCTCTCTCTCTCTCTCTCTCTCTCTCTCTCTCTCTCTCTCTCTCTCTCTCTCTCTCTCTGTCTGTCTGTCTGTCTCTCTCGTTATTAATTTATCAAATATTCGACAAAAAAAATAGTTTCTAAAAAAGAATTTCAAAACCTTATTTTTATTGTTATAATCGGACTTTGTTTGATATATATATATATATATATATATATATATATATATATATATATATATATATATATATATATATATATATATATATATATATATATATATATATATATATATATATATATAATATATATATATATATATATATATATATATATATATATATATATATATATATATAATTATACATTTTTTCCGAGTATGGAATTTTTTCTCTCAAAATTCAGTGGAGTACACGGATAATTTAAATAAAAGAAAATTGGGATAAAAAAATACTACTATCTCTGATACTGCCTACTGTTACTTACTGCTAATAATAATAATAATGATATTTTTTATAATAATAATCAAGAATAATTCTAATAACAATAATACATTATTATTAGTATTAGTAGTATTTAGTATCACTATTATTATTCTTATCAATATCATCTGCATTACATTTTGCTGTTATTACTATTATTATTATTAATATACATATCTTCTAAAAAAAAGACCAGTTAATATTATTAATAAATATATATATATTATATATATATATATAATATATATATATATATATATATATATATATATATAATATATATATATATATATATATATATATATATATATATATATTTCAAAAAAACTATCCAATGATAGTGGATAAACGGTTGAGTGATTACGTCACGTGATTTGAAGGCACTGGTTTGATCTCTCGTACGTATCATAAGAAGAAATTTTCTAGAAAGTTTCCCTCATCGAATATTATATATATATATATATATATATATATATATATATATATATATATATATATATATATATATATATATATATATATATATATATATATAATTGTAATAACTGGAAATTGTTGATCAGCTGTTTAACCTACTGCAATCCCATTTCACCAGAAGGGTCAAATTTGTATTATGTTTGGTATAAAAAGGAAAAAAATTAACTAAATATTGGCATCTTGCATCGCTTTATTTAAAGTGGTTGGGGGGGGGTGAAATTTCTAGGAAATTTCTTCCTATATTTTCCGTGTGGGACCTAACTAGCAACTTCAAGAAAGTGAGCCAATCATTATTATTATTCTGTATTTAAAAATAATATATTTCATTGTAAGATTGATTTAACTTCCGTAATAGCCTTATAAATAAATTCTTTATTGAATTATCTACCTCAGTAACAAAACAAATATAGATTTAATTATTAGGGTTCTGTAGGAATAGGAATCTGAGTACGGAATCAACGGAATTTGGAGGATCGGAAAACGGATTCGGAAATCCAGAAGAAACTGACTTGTCTAATAAGCGATTTTATAGTATTGAATTTAAGTTTTAGCAGTCTCTTATTAAACAATGTTCAAAGTTTTAAAATTTTAAACTGTTAAATTATATTTTGTAAGTATAAAAATATTTTATTGAATTAAATTTTAAAACTTGAAATTAAATTTAAATTTTTTTTTCTTTCCTAATTTGAGGACTCGAAACAAATTTTACTTTTTCAGCTTCCTCACGACATCCTTTTATTATAATTTCTCAAGGGATGATCTATGTGTTATTCTTGTACACGTATATATATATATATATATATATATAATATATATATATATATATATAATATATATATATATATATATATATATATATATATATTATATATATATATATATATATATATATATATATATATATATTCTTCTTTTTTTTAAATATTTTCTACAATATTTTATATTCATCCAAATTTTTCTTTAGTGAAACACCACCTTTCTTATTCTTGATTGCAACTATTGTTCCTGATCGAAACTCAGGTAATCGTGCGCTTCGACAGAAAGTCTTATCATGTTTCCCGTTTCTGTTTCTTATTCTTTAGTTTTCAGGAAAAAAAGAAAGATGTTGTACACTTGCGATTAATAAACGACCTAGGCTTGTTCTTGTGTTTGTGATTTGTTGTCATGAATTTTTCACCCTGTGTGTTAGGCTTTTGCTAATCTGCAACAAAAATTAATTTGCTCTGTTTTTTTTATCTCCTACCTTTACCTATACAAATAAATTTTTTGACTATATCTAAACTCCAAAATTAAACACCTTCTCTCTTTTGGGCAATTTCAATGCTCGTCACATTCGATGACTGTTTTCTAGCTCTTATGATACAGCCGATGAAGTTGCCTTCCTTTTCCTTTTCTAGAATAACCTTGAGCAGATGGTGTAGCTTCCTATCCATATCCCTAATCGCTTTGTAGATGAATCCAACCTTCTTGACCTTCATTAGAATCCTGTGCTTCTTCTTTTAAACTTTTTTTCTTCTCATGTTTCTCAGATCACCTTATCATCGTAAACTCTTCTATCTCTTCTAGTATTCAGCAAGATAAACCCTTCTTACCGCATGAAAACTTTGTTTTTTTTGTTTGTTTTTTTTTGGGGGGGGGCGATTCGGTTCCACAAACTGGTCGGATTTGCAGTCGTATTTTTTGATTTCCACTGAAATGATTATTGTTTCTGAGTAAAGATGCTTCGGAGTTCGTAGTGGATATAAGCTTAAGTGATTCTCTCCGGGATTTAGACTAATATTCCAAATTTTCTTCTCCTTAAACTAAAACCCATATATACTCTGTTTTCATGTTATTAGCAGCAGTGAAACTGCCTTTAAGAGCTACGGTCGTCTTCATACAACAGAATATCATGCTCTTTTATTGCATCCTAGGATTGTGTTGAATCTTTTCTCCTAAGAAAATGTAATATACTTTTTGGGTCTTTGTTTTTCTCACGATCTTTCGAACAATTTACAAACAAGTGTCAGCTCTACCCTTGCTTCTTCCTCTTTCCCTTCTTTAGTTTCTTCCGATAATATCAGAGCTGTGTTGCTCTCTGCTAAAGTTGAATTCTTCGATCATACTTTTGCCTCAATTTCAGCTTCAGACTACTCCGGAGGTATTAATTCTCTTCCACCTCCTTCTTAAACATTTATGCCTAATATTTCAATTTTTTCTAAAGATTTGATTTCTGTTCCCTCTCTGCTGAGTACTAAAATATATCCCACCAGTAGGTCTTAAAACTTACGCTTCTTACCTTCAATCCTGCATTGAAAAATTATTTCGTATATGCCTATCTTGCTGGAAGCTTGCGTTCATTTAACCTGTGCCGAAAAAGAGTTTTCCCTCTCAACACTTTAATTATTGGTCTATTGATTTAACCTCAGGAGTTTCCAAGTTTTTTCGAATCTATCGTTTACGCGAAGATTTGATAAGATTTTAAATCTTTTAATTTTATCTCAGATTGCCAGTATGATTTCCTTAAGGAGTGTTTTACTGGTGATATTCTCTTTCTTCTCTCTCTGATTCTTGGTTCTCTGCTCTCCGGCATTTCGGTAAATCCTTAACTGTAGCGCTGGACATATCAAAAACTTTCGATAGAGACTGGAGCAAAACTATGATTTCTCTCCTTTTATGTTTTTTTCTCTGTGGCATTTTCCCTGATTTCTTTTCTGGACGTTCTACTGCAGCTGTTGTGGCGACCATCTTTCATCCTTTAAATCTGTCAGTATTGGTGCTATTTATGGTATTCTCCTAATTTCAACAGTTTTCATTAATGACCTCAATATCACTTTATCATCTACCCCTATGCCGACGATTCCACCTTTCATTGTTTTTTTTAAATTTGAAAAACGTTCCAGTAGGATACAAATAACTTATCCTAGGAAGATAACCTTGGAGTAACTGTCCTCTGATCTTTCCCGAATTTCTAATTGGGGCAAAGAAAACATAGTCGTTTTCAATGCCTCGAAAACTCAGTCTCTTCATCTTCCTACTCAAAAATAATCTTTCACACAAACATGATATCTTCGAAATGACCCAATTTAAACCTTTGTATGCTCTTAATTTTCTCGGTGTTTCTTTTTCTCGTCACCTTTCTTGAAAATATTTCATTATTTCCCTTACTAAACGAGATTCCATGATGGTGTAGCTTCCTACCCATATCTCTAATGACTTTGGAGATAAACCCAACATTCTTGACCATTTCTTAACTTGTAATGCTTCTCATTAAACTCTTTTGTCTTCAGGTTTCTCCAAGTTGGATTTTCTGTAAGTTTCTCCAAATTTTTTCACATCACTCCAGTTTCTAACCCTTTATAAAAGTGTTGTTTGCCCCCCGTATAGAGTATTCCTCATCCCTCTGGAGTGTTTCAACTCACACAGCTTTCCCGGAAAAGGTGGAGTCTTCAGCTTTTCGTCTTTTAAACTCTTTCCCTCTCACTGACTCTCTGCAGTCTCTTTTTATTATCTCTATTCCAATGGACATCTCTTCTTAACTTTCAATTCACATATCTCATTCAATGAAATAAATCTGGCGTCACATCTTTCCACACAAATTCATCCTTTCAACTTCCATCTCTTTAACCTCAAATTAAACCGCAATGCATTTCTTAACAACTTTGATAAAAACCAATTGATCTCTGAGCTTCACTTCCAAAATATATATATATATTATATATATATATATATATATATATATATATATATATATATATATATATATATATATATATATATATATATATATATATATATACTTTAATATCGCTATTACAATGGAATGGACACTGTTATTCTCTTTCGTCGTACACCTCCTCCTTTGAGAAGGTCTCGTGTGACACTTCTTTCTATACAATCTCATCTTTATCTGTCCAACTCTCTGACCCACTTAACCGCTATGCTCAGTCCTTACATGTTATCAACTGGTAAAGTCTGGAACACACTCCATTTATCCGTTTTCCAGCTTCATTTGACTTATACATATTCAAACGCCGTGTATCGGGACATGTCGGCCTTTAAATTGACCAGATTCCCGATGTTTCTCCATCTATGGTGGAATAAGTAGGATTCAAAGGCCTTTGACCACCAAAGTATATATTATATATATATAATATATATATATATATATATATATATATATATATATATATATATATATATATATATATATATATATATATATATATATTAAATAAAATAACCCTATTTAGTCTTAATACTTTGCTCAGAGGCAAACAGATTTCTTGTCGAGTGACTACCAGGAATTATTATCAAAATTGCCTATTTTTTTCTCTTAAAGATTAAAGGTTATATTTGATGATTCCTCCTTCTCAAATAGCAAGAAATTATTAGCTTCAAAAGTTCATAGAAGGTTTTTTATTAATCTTGCCCTATTTCGATGATAGAATATTATCTATCTATCTATCTATCTATCTATCTATTTATCATATCTATCTATCTATCTATCTATCTATCTATCTATCTATCTATCTATCTATCTATAGATATATATATATATATATATATATATATATATATATATATATATATATATATATATATATATATATATATATATATATATATATATATATATATTATATAATATTATTTGTGTGCGTATGTGAGCGTGTATGTATGTGTGTATGTGTGCGAGCGCTTTCGTAAAATTAGAGAAAGAGAATATTTTAGTTAACGAAGCAAATAAATAAATATAGTAGAAAATAAATATATAAAAGGTCAATAATTAAATATTCGTAGTAAATACCGTAGTATTTTCCATTCATTTGTGCAGGTGATTGTAGTGAGAAGAATTAATTAAAGTAATTCCCTTCAGAATGTTCGAGTAATGAAATAGAGTTATCAGATACTCTTGGATTTATTCAGGCTTGAATAACTCTTTGCTACTCTACAAATTTAGGAACAGATTCATTTGTTTTTCCTTTGTAATTTCTCTCTCTCTTCTTTCTCTCTCTGTCTGTCTGTCTGTCTGTCTGTCCGTCTTTCTCTCTCTCTCTCTCTCTCTCTCTCTCTCTCTCTCTATATATATATATATATATATATATAATATATATATATATATATATATATATATATATATATATATATATATATATATATATATATATATATATATATATATATCGTATTAATTAAAAACCTTTAAATTTAATATATTAAAATTTTAATTGAAAAATAACATTTTTAAATATAAAATACATATTACAATAAAAGCAAATTTTTAAGTATAAAAATAAACATTAAAACAAAATTTAAAGTTATAAATTTTTTTTTTAATGTTTATTTTTAAAACTTAAAAATAAAAAAAAATTGTAATATTTTTTTTTTATATTTAAAATTTATTTTATTTTTCAAATTAAAAATTTTAATATATATTAAATATAAAGGTTTTTAAATTAACACGATTATAAAAATAATATTAATATTAAAGTAAATTAAAAAAAAAAAAAAAAAAAAATTATTATTATTATTATTATTATTTTATTATTATTATTATTATTATTATTATTATTATATTATTATTATTTATTATTATCATTATTTATTATTATTTTATTATTATTATTATTATTATTATTATTATTATTATTATTATTATTATTATTATTATTATTATTATTATTATTATTATATTATTATTATTATTATTATTATTATTATTATTATTATTATTATTAT
>SEYY01021772.1:120000-122500 GCA_009176605.1 Armadillidium nasatum
TTTATTGTTAATTGATTCTCAACATTTATTGGCAAAGCTATTGTCAAGTTCCTTAATTTTCTTTCTTATATATATATATATATATATATATATATATATATATATATATATATATATATATATATATATATATAATATATATATATATATATATATATATAATATATATATATATATATATATATATATATATATATTATATATATAGGGTGGGTCAAAAAATTTGACGTACACGGACGTCAGGATGATGTTCTAACATTATATCTCAAATTATATGGTTGTGCCCCCTTACCCACCGCACAACATCTCCCCTGAAAAATTAGAAAAATAAATAACAATACTTCTTCTTTCTTTTAACATTAGCTCGGATGCTGATAATAAGGTATGACATATTCTTATATACACACACATCAAAGACATGTACACAAATGCCCTTCACAAGCCCATATCCCCTCAACTTTAAGAGAAATTGGAAAATAAATCATCAATACTTATAAATTTCATCCCTTTATTTTTACTTTAGACGTTAGGTATGATTATAATTAAAATTAGAGAAAGTTATTAACGTACAAATTTCAAAAAATAAAGAAAAAAAACGAGCGAACTTGTTAACATTTACTTTTTTTTTTTTATAAATCTAAATGTTATTGGGAACAACGTTTTTTGCTTTCGATTCTTTAAGTTCTTTTCTGGACTGTATTACATTCAAAATAAACTAGTGTCTATTTTCATAACCAATTCTTACTTGTAACGCTTGTGTAACTAAATTTACTGCATGCTCTACACTCTGGTTGTGGCATGGAAACAAAACAGTGTTTATTAGTTTATTTACAAATTGTTTTATTTCGTCAATTGCTAAATCCTATGAAATAGGTGACTGGGTGACTCTTTCCTTTTCCCAATCAATCATGTTTGAATTATCATCTGCATTAAAGTTAGTGTTTTAGACAGTTCAAAAACTCTTGCATTGGAATTCCTTGCATTTGCTTGAATAATTCGTTGAACCTTTTAAATCTTTTTTCTTGTGTCATGTAATACATTCTCAGGATGAGCGAAATACGAGTTTTTTCTCAGTACACGCTCCATAATTATAGCATGTTTGCTGTCTACGTCTTTAAGTAGGCACATCAAGTACCAAAAATTACGTGCACCATCAGTTGCCTTTGGATGTGACTTTGTTCAAAACCACCCTGGTGTGTAAACATTCATTATTATATTTACCATATTTTGAAGAGCTTTGCTTGAATGTTTTGTGGAAACGTATAACTTTAAGATCCTGTTTTCTTTTGTTAGTCATCTGGTATGATGAAGGGTGTCTAGAGATTTCTTGGATAATGATGGCGATATATTCCCTGATTTTATACTAATACACATTTGGTACAAACATTTTTGGTTCAGTGCTAATATTGCTTAACTATATCTTCGGGGATTATTTCAAGGTTGCTGTTTACAAGTTCAAAATCAACTATCTCCAACTTTATTTACATCTTCAATTATATTTTCAATAGTACCCTTAAAAGTTTTTGGTCTTGATGTTTGTCCATCAACTGCCTCGCATATGTGTCTGAATGGAAGCTCATTTGCATGTAAGAGAGAAATTAACCACTGTATCGGTCTTCCCAAATATATTTCAATCAGTCTCAAAACTCCATCAACTCTTCCAGTGTTAACTGGAGTCTCGTTGCAAAGAATAGCTTTAAGGGAATCTCGCTAATAGAATCAAAAAAGAAATTTATCATTTCATCAGTAATACATCGAGCCTTAGCAGAATCTGGTGCAACATTAGTCATGTAAATATAATAACAAGATGTACATTCAATTCAGTTCCATCATTTCTTTTAGTTTGATCTTTTTCTGCCGTCAAATTCCAATGCATTCAATTAATGTGTTTTCTAATTTCATTTTGATGGCAATCTTTTTGCCAACACGTTTCCTCTCTCTTTCAACTTTTTTTCATATCCAACATATTACTTTTATTCAATATCCCAGTATCCTTTAATGCTGCATTGACTATAACAGCAGTGGCCCTATAGCTTACACGAAACCGGTCAGCTGTTATCGCTAAATGTTTATACACAAATCTATTCTGGGAATTTTCCCCGAGTTCAAATTCTAGAGGAAATTCTTAATCATTTCCGTTTTCCTCTATTTTCAATGTCTCTTCTTCTATAGAATCAAAGTTTAATCCAGTGTTGGTTGAAGGGCCATAAATTAACTACAACCCCTACCCCTGGCAAGGACTTACAATATATTCAACATTTAACCTTTCCAATTTTTCTTGCGTCCTTATACTCGCACATGTTACTGCTTTTGCAATTGTCCCGAGTTGATTTTCCTATGTTTTTGACCTACAAAGGATTCCCATTCAATAATAGGTATTCTAATTTTGCATCTACAATGACTCCTTTCCAGTTTTTATCATAGCCGTTGCATGCATAAATGTCAAACATCTTTTCATATGATTTTACTTCACTTTCAAACTCATCTTTTCGTTCGTTTT
>SEYY01021772.1:130000-133414 GCA_009176605.1 Armadillidium nasatum
TTATAATGATTCTAATCTTTTTATACGGAATATATATATATAATATATATATATATATATATATATATATATATATATATATATATATATATATATATATATATATATATATATATATATATATATATATATGTTGCGATATAATATATATATATATATATATACGCCGCCTATATAGAACAGTATTATACAGTGTGGTTTGTGTGTGCATGTGTGAAGGAAAGAGATTTTTTATACAATTTGAAACTTAATATTTCAATTTAGTCAACCGACATTTTTCTGACAATGTTTTTATGATTAACCTTGAATCTTTTTATATTTTGTTATAATATCTGCCAACATTCGCTTGCATACATACATACACATATTTACATACGTACATGCATACATACATACATATATCTATCCTTACATACATTCATACATTCATATATAATGCATACATACATACATACATACATGCTTAATACATACATACATACATACATAAATGCTTAATACATTCATAAAAATAAATACATACATACATACTTACATCCAGTCATACATCCATCTCTCCATCTATCCATTAATCCATCCACACCAACCTACTTGCATACATACATTCTAACATGCATACATACATATATACATGAGTAAATAATACATCCAACATCTGCACACAATCTCAAATTGTTTAATTACAAAATCATAGAATATATATTATAACAATATTTTTATTAAAATCAAGTGATACTTAGCATCGATTTCTAATTAATTTTTAAATTAGTGAATCCTTCTTTCTATTTTAATTCCATTAATGGACGCACCTTTTTTTTTTTTTATCTTTTCCTCATATTATTTATATTGGAAACTTTATCTCACAGAAATTCATTAAAATTTCAAGGGGTTCTTATTTATATATATAATATATATATATATATATATATATATATATATATATATATATATATATATATATATATTATATATATAATATATATATATATATTATATATATATATATATATATATATATATATTATATATATATGTAGCCTCAGCAATAAAAGTTATAATAGAGACTGTCAGAGAAGAAAAGTGGACAATTTGAAGATCGAAAAGATAGATCAAGAATTTCTATTTCAGATAAAAAAAAAAAAAAAAAAAAATGACATTTCGCAAATGCTGAGTGACGTTTAATTTTTGTTTTCGTCAAAATCAATACCTAAAATTCAGCGAATTTCTCTCTCTCCTCCCTCTCTTCTATATATATATATATATATATATATATATATATATATATATATATATATATATATATATATATATAATATATATATATATATATATATATATATATATATATATATATATTATGCCAAAAGACTTGGATATGTCAAGCGCCACTTCACAAGACTCCCCGAAGTTATCCAAATCAATGAGATAGGAAAATATGTCACCAGTTGACCTCGAGCGTCGAAAGCCATACTCATGATCTGAGAGAAGAGAATGAGGCTCCAAATGGTCCAGGAAATGAGAGTTGAAATTTTTTTAGACAAAACACACGTGAGAACTATAAGTCGATAGTTGGAAGGGTCAGAGAGGCTACCTTTTTTTTCTGGATCGTCTGAACAAATGCGCGCTTCCAGCATTGAGGAAAAGTATTAGTATTAAGGCATAGAGAGTAGAGTTGAACGAGGGAAGAAGCACACTCCCTCAGAACACGATTGGGAATGATATCCAGGCGACTGGCTTTCCTGACGTTCATAGATTTCAGGATCCCATGCAACCGATCATGAGTAATCACAAGTAGAGATATGGGATACCTGAGAGGAGGAGTAGGAGAAGGGATGCCAGAATCGAGAAGGGTGGAATTAAATGAAAAAAGGAGGCCGAAAAAGATTAGCCTTTTCAATAAAAGTACGCTTAGTCAGTTGAAGAACATCCCTGCAACGATTCCGAGCTGAATGAAAATTTGCAAGAGTGATAGGAGAAGGAGAGTTTTTCCATTCACGATAAGCATTCTCTCTCTTACGAAGGACAAGAGAACAATTGCCATCGAACCATGGATTTTGAGGAGAAAAAGATTTAGATGAAGATGGAATAAATCTTCGCATCCATCAAGGATCAGGAACCCTACCTTTTCAGCAGAGATCGAAGCTTACCCCGATCCAAAGCAACATTCACTCCAATGGTAGTTATGAAAGAAGCGACGCATTGCCCTCCAATTAGCCCGACTGAAGTGCCAGAAAGTACGATTATTATTATTATTATTATTATTATTATTATTATTATTATTATTATTATTATTATTATTATTATTATTATTATTATTATTATTATTATTATTATTATTATTATTATTATTATTATTTATATTATTATTATTATTATTATTTATATTATATTATTATTAATTATATATTTATATATATATTATATATATATATATATATATATATATTATATATATATATATATATATATATATATATATATATATATATATATATATATATATATATATATATATATATATATAATATATATATATATATATATATATATATATATATATATACTATATATATAATATATTATATTATATATATATATATATATATATAATATATATATATATATATATATATATATTATATATATATATATATATATATATATGTATATATATATTATATATATATATAGTAATATATATATATATATACTATATATAGTGAACATAAAATCTGGCTTTAAGTTCTGATCCTTAACAGTAATAAAAGATATATATATTTATTATAATATATATTTTTAAAATAGGTTTGGGAAAAGTATTTTTTTTTATTTTAAATTGTATATATATATATATATATATATATATTATATATATATATATATTATATATATATATATATATATATATATATATATATATATATATATATATATATATATATATATATATAAATCTAATGAAAAAACATAAATTAAAATCCTCTAGAAGGCGTTAGTGGTAGGGACATGTTTCAACACCAAGATTGTTTACCGCTAGAAGAAATATTCAGGACTTTATATTGTAAAGATACTTGTTTAAATTTAAGATTTGTTGATGATATTTGCTCTCCAAATCAGATTCAGGAAAATTATATGAAATGGTAACTTATACAGCATAAGTAATCAGAGCTAGCTAGCCCTGTTTTAGTGTTTGGTTTGAACAGCGTCAAAACCATATTAATTTTTACTAATTATAGAATTACAACATAAAATGGTTAGGATATGTTGATGAATATACAAACCTCTGAAAACATATATGAAAATAATAAACAGATAACTGAAATATAAAGAATGATCAAACTGGACTGTAACATTAAGAATACATTAAAATTAGTCTTGTTTCAATTTTTCAATTATGTTTGATGATAAATTGTT
>SEYY01021773.1:0-15000 GCA_009176605.1 Armadillidium nasatum
AAATATTGGCCATAATTTTGGGGATAAGATAGATTTTTTAAATAATAGATGCAAAATGCAATAATTGATGCTTCAAGCATACAGAATTTTTCAAATTTTACACACTGGTTCTTGGAAATCTGTATTATACAATCCCCAAGGGAAAAAGTGTTTTCAACCCATAAGCATGGCCCATAATAAATACTGTTGGCAATGTCCTCGAGTGATGCATATTCTTTTATAAACAAACAGTCAGTGTCTGGGCCAAGATACTGAACAAGATCCATCAGATGATTAATTGACATTTCCTTCTTAAGTTTCCTACAAAGAGTTTTCAAGCACTCGCACATATCTGAGATATTCTTCTTCATGATCAATTCGACTTCTTGCACAAGCTGTGAAAAGAAACAGCATTGAGTTCATAATGTTATATTCTATTACACACATCAAAAACTTTAAACTGATAATTGACAGCAAAATGATAAAGTATTCAATTGATACTTTTTAATTAAAAGTATACGCTAGCAAATATTAAAAAAAAAAATTTAAAAGCTATTTGAAATACATCTCTCAATTTTTACAACTAGACTAGAAAGATTTTATTTACTAAATTTCAAAATGAAACTATATACTAACTTAAAAATAAAAAATAATGACAAAATTGGGTTTTGAATTATTAACATTGATATTCCTGTAAATAGACACCAAAAAATTGCGATAAATATTTGTAAAAATAAGATATTTGATAATCAAATTATACTAGAATGAATTTAGAATAAAAGGTGAGAATAGTTATTATACATACAGCTTGCGGATGATGCAGGTATTCAGGATGGTTATCTTCATCTTCATTAATTGCTAAATCTCTTCGTAATGAAAAAGTTTCTTTTAAAGCATGTAGAAGATCACTGATTTTCCAGTCATTCAAGGAACGATTCTATATATATATATATATATATATATATATATATATATATATATATATATATATATATATATATATATATATATATATATATATATATATATATATATATATATATATATATATATATATATAGTGATAAACTAGATTCATTTAAAGAAATTTCTTTTGTTAAAAATTAGAATAGTCTATCTTTAATTGTAATTTCATTAAAATATCAAAAATTAACTTTGGAAGTGATAATCACCTTCAAGATTTCAAGGATTTCTTCTTTACTTAAATCAAAATTGTAATTGCTTCTTCTCAACCTCTCGCGTCTTTTTCTTCTTCTATCTGAGATTGTTGTTGTGAGAACACTCTTGAGAAAAAGAAAATAGAAAATAAAAATTTTAAACTTTAAAATTATAAAAAGTAGTCTATACTATACAAATATGTAATTTTGAAAGATTGCTAGATTAAATCTTTGAATATGTTTGCTCATACCAGAGGACCCTTAGATCTGTGCTTTCTCAGAAGATTTTGAGGCTCTTTTAACATCTTTGGGTAGGTTTCTAGAAGTTTCCTTTGAAGCTGAGAATACCCAATGCCCTGCACATTCCGATTAGACGACATTAACAAACTTTCATTACTGAAAAAAATTAAGATATTGAACCTCATTATTGGGGGTTATTTATTATACACAATATAAAAGAGTGAACACAAAGAAAAATACACTTACTAAAGCTTCAGTTTCACTTTTATTACCATAAGATTTTAAATAATTACATTGAAAAATATGAAGGTTAAAATAATTTAAATATATTACTTTCTCCTGCACTTTGTACATCAATACTTTTCTATGTAATCTCAATTCAGATGTCTTGTGCATTCCTTTTTTCTCACCCATAACCAACTAACTTAATTTTCACATACACTTAGTACATTCATTTCACAATTTACCATTTGTAATTTATAACCTGTGTTTTTAACTTTATTTTCAATATTATTAATCTTAATTTTTTATTTATTGTGTCATGCATATTGTGACTTACTATTAATTTGATTGTGATTTTGTTACAGAAAATATTGAAGATGGATTTTATATTAATCTGAAAAGTCTAACTATTTATTATACTGATTATTAAAGTTTATCATTCATATGCATTATTGCTTCCTACATTGGTAGCATTATGCTTCATATATATATATATATATATATATATATATATATATATATATATATATATATATATATATATATATATATATATATATATATATATATATATATATATATATATATATATATATACATACCTGACTTAATTTCATGTTTTGATGGAGAATGGTCACAATATGCACATTTAATAGAATTATTTTCTGTTACATACTCAATGCAAGAGCATTCTTTGCATTTTCCTCTGAATGTTCCAAAAAAATCCAACATGATGAGTTACAAACTATATATATATATATATATATATATATATATATATATATATATATATATATATATATATATATATATATATATATATATATATATATATATAGTCAGAGTGGCATTAATCATGAAAATATTATTAGGGATGGGCCAGATTACTGAAAACCAAATATTTCTAAATTTTCAAACACTGAATACTGAATATCCAATTTTTATTATACAGCTAAAAATGCCAGATATTCCTTTAAATTCATATCAAGTGCCAGTTTTAAAGAGGGCCAATATATATATATATATATATATATATATATATATATATATATATATATATATATATATATATATATATATATATATATATATATATATATATATATATATATATATATATATATGACTTGGAAAAAAATATGGAAACATGGTCAAACACCTGGTAAATGCATTAATATATTTCTTGCATCTTAACCACCTGAATTCTTCAGGAAATGGACAAATAGAAGCCCTGGAAGATGCATAATAGGATGTTATACCATTTCTCATACAAAAGTAAATGAATTTCCTGTAGGAATGCTGGTGAAGGATAGTGATCACTAACCAAATTCTTTCATATTGACCACAAAGGCTCTTGATATTATGGTCTGATGATTGTAGGGTCCAGGGAAAACATGAAACCTTATTTGCAATCTTCAAACCATGACTGGACAGCATAAAAAGTATTAATTCGGCCTTATATCTGATAAATGGAGTTAGCATTAAGAATGAAACAATCTTTGCACCATTGGATGAACCTCGTAACTCAAGATGCTTGCAAAATCCCTTACAGTTACTCTATCATGAACTGTGATAACTGGGACTACAGAGTACCATAATAGAACATCTCAAACCATGATGGAACCTCCTCTATGCTTCACTTGTGCATGACATAAGATAGTACAGATCATTTCCCTAGAAGGTGTTCTCCATATGTAAACTTACTTAGAGAGGGGTGTATAAAGGTTGATTCATCTGACCAAAGTAGTTTACCATTGGTTGGCAGGCTAATCCTTATGAGTATTGAACTACTCTCTCCACTTTCTGACAATCATGGCATTTACAAATGGTTTAGCAATTGCAGAAAACCCATGAATATTCAGTCAAGAGTTCTTTCCTCAGTATTTTTTTTTTTTTTTTTTTTTTTGGTTACAGTGTTTTACTGGTATTAAGCTTAAAAGTAACTCTTGAAGTTACTTTTTTAATTTTTCATCACAATTCTTTGCAACGCTCATCTAATTTCGATTTAGGTACACACTGGTGCTTTCAAAATGATTCTTTCCAGAAGCATAATATAGACTCATGACCTTGGATACAGTATCTGGAACCAAAAAGTTTCCATAATAGAAACTAAGTTTAGACATACTGCACCTCACATTTACCTGCCCACAGAGTAACTGACACATATCAATGTTTAAAGTTACCTATCACATGTTACACAAGACTGTGATAACTCTTCAAAATTAAGTAGTTCACATTATACACATTTACTTATTCTTCCTTTCTACTGTTTATTTATTTTTATTAAACCCATATATATATATATATATATATATATATATATATATATATATATATATATATATATATATATATATATATATATATATATATATATATATATATATATATATATATATGAAGAAACTTCAACATTTTTTAATGTTTATACTTATATGAATAATTGAATAATTTATTCAAAATTCATATCTAAAGGTAGTTATACAGAATAGAGTTGTAAAAAACAGAACAAAGATAAAACATATTGTACATTTTAGTTCCTATAATGAAGAATTTTATTTTATTGGATATCCATCTAGATAGCCAGTTAAAAAAAAAAATTAATAGTAAATTAAATGAGCAAATATACAATTTCATCAATATTAAGTACTGTATATCACTGAACCTGTAAGATAGATATTCCTTTTTTTTTTATGAAAATTGTTTAAGCTGAATGTTTACAATACCTAAGCCTATAAAATTGTACATCATAATATCAAGTCAGCCTAATATGAGTTATAAAAATATGAACATAGTTGGTGGCAAAATTTTTATTTGGTTTATGCTTTGGAAACTAAAGTTGATGGAAATTCTGATTATAAAAAAAAACTATTTTAGTATAGTAGTTAATTTTCAAATTTATTTTTATGGTAAAAATTAATGTTTGATTTTATGAACTCTAAGAAAACATAATAAATGAAAATTCACATCAAAACCATAAGAAATCTAGGTATAGGATAGTATTTCAGCAAAATATGTGACCTATTTTAAGTTTAAACTGGAAGCTAAGAACAGGCAAAAAGTAATGGATGAATGGACACATTTTTCTTTTTGTATATTTTAAAACAAAATAGTGAAAACTTTGTAACCTTATTAAGCATATATCACGTTTACAAAAACTTACTTTTTTAAGTCTTAATAAAGTTTATAAAATTAACTACGTCTCCTATATATAGTTAATGCAGCCAATAATATATTCCATCATAATTTAATCTTAGATTGACATTCCCCATCTACCCTTCCTATATATATAAAAATATGCTGGGAGTCCGAGTAGCCATTGTATCACCTTTATGCTCCTCGATCTATATGACCTTTGTGTAACTTCTGCTAAACTTTTACAACAGATGTAAAGCTTGAACTGAACTACAATGCAATCAGTTTTTCTACAAAAATGAGCTGTAGTCTTTCATTTTATAACACTACCACATTTTCAAAAATATGAAATGATTATTTCTGTATATTACAGTTTCATGGTTCAAGAAACTAAGTTCATCATAGGCACTTTTCCTTCGTTATCACATAATGTAAACTATAAATTACCAAATTTTACAATAAATTAAAAAATATGTTTGAATTGCATATTAAAATACCAGGAATTTTTAAAAAATCTGTCAATTCAAAAAACTATTAACCTTACCTTTCTTACATGCAAGGAAACAATCATCGGCGCTGCATCTATATATTCATACGCGACAGGTTAAATATACGCATGAAAAACTAGTTCTCTTCAATTTTCAACTACTTACGTTTAGTCAACATAAATACTTAAAATATAATGATTTTTTAAAATTTTGTGCAATTTTTTTTTCATCGTAGGCAAAATTTATACACCTATTTCAACATGTATAATGAAAAAATTTTAGTTGTGACTTCGAATTCAATGTCTCAACAAAAAACAAAAACAATATTGTTGTGACGTCTCAACGATGGCTAACGAATCGTTGTGTTCCCAACGATGTCCCAACAAATCGTTAGGACTTCTTTGGGACACTTTTTGCAGTGGCACATATTAAAATTAATGTTCTGAAGATACTTTTAAGCAGGATGACCCACTCGCTCTCTGGCCCAAATACGCGCTCATATATAAGCAATATTATTAACTTATATATAAGCGCGTATCTGGGTCACGTGGGTGGGTCACCCTGCATAATAGTATCTTCAGAACATTAATTATAATATGTGAGAACATGGACAGACATGCAAAATGTAATACTTTAAATTTAAAGCTCTTAAATTGTGATGACAGAAACAATCTTTTCTCTAGTTTCTGGGCCCTCTGGAGTAACTTGATTTCGTCTTGGGGTGCATATTTGGCCCCCCACTAGTAAACACCCTTTCACTCTCTCAATAGAAGTGGGAATAACAGAAATATTTATAAGCCAATTTATTTTTTTTAGCCGACTACCGTGGCTCAAACGGTAGAGTGATTGACTCACGTGCTTGAGGGGCACAGGTTCGATCCCACTTGGGGATACAAAGTTCAGTAGATATCAAAGTACTGTTCATAAGTTAATAAAATTTCTACGAGCAAACCTTTGAATGTGAGAAGCGAGGTAGGATCATGAGAGGTCGCTCCACTTGGCAGACATCCTACGTCAGGATGTTCTAAATTGAGTCTTTCTTGAAGATCTGGTCATTTCCAAGGGACATTGGCAGCAACCTCCCGTGACACGGAAAAGTTTTATTCAGTTACGCCTTAATGATAATGGCCGTCTTTTTCAACACTTATTTGCGATGTCAGCACGATTCTCACACACCAAGGTTCTGTGGCAAATTTTATTATATTATGACCACTATTTTCGTATCTACTGTGCAAAAATTGTCATAACGAATCTTTGGGACAAGTGGTAAAAATGTCGCAACAAATGTTTTCAGTTATTTTCTTTTCAGAAAATAAATCGGTGAAGCAACTTTCTTATGCTTAACATGTCTTTTCTCTATTGAAAATTTTACTGTGACATTTTAGCCACTTGTCCCAACGATTCGTTAGGACAAATTTTGCAGTGATATAAGCGAATATCTGGGACCGAAAACGAGTTGGGCACCTTGTACTATATATTAAAATTACATTTATTTACGTATTTAAATAAAGAATAATGAAAAGATTATTTAATTCCTCCTTATTATAAAATTGTTAAAATTTATTAAAATAATAAAAGTTTTAAAATATACTTTTTTCAGTTCATCGTCATCGTCATCGGTACAAATATACTTAATCGCTCTATTATTAATAATAATAATAATAATAATAATAATAATAATAATAATAATCACATTTAATTAACTTATAAACTATTTAAATAAGTAACTGTAAATAGACTCCTTTAAATTTATTCATTATTTACAAATTTATTGTAGTGTTACACACACACACACACACACACACACACACACACACACACACACACACACACACATATATATATATATATATATATATATATATATATATATATATATATATATATATATATATATATATATATATATATATATATATATATATATATATATATATATATATATATATATAGCGGGTATAAAGTGACTCAATCGTGAGTACTTTTGTTGTTGTTGTTGATGACGATGTTAGGAATTATATTACTAACGATGAAGTATCTTGTTGGATACAACATCGTGTAGAGTTCAAACGTTAAAAAAAAAAAAAAAAAAAAAAAAAAAAAAAAAAAAAAAAAAAAAAAAAAAGATGATGTAATTGAGAGGATGATTTTACACGGCTTTTTTCTCTTGCACCACCAAAATGTAATACTGGGATATATATATATATATATATATATATATATATATATATATATATATATATATATATATATATATATATATATATATATATATATATATATATATATATATATATATATATATAATATATATATATATATATATATATATATATATATATATATATATATATATAGTATTTGACAAGCAAATTTTGTCGCTACTAAATACTAAAGTAGAAAAGACATTTATTTATTAGAAAGTAGCTTTACAATTATTATATATATATATATATATATATATATATATATATATATATATATATATATATATATATATATATATATATATATATATATATATATATATATATATATATATATATATATATATAATATATATATTTTGTCAATAAGAAAATAATTGGAAAAAAAACCGTTGTGACATTATTGGTTACTTTTTCGTTGGGACATTTTTTGGCAGTTATAAATTGATAAATATGATTCAACGTTTTTTACTTGCCCTCCCAGAAGTTCGAAAATTACAATTTTATATGTAGATTTATATTACACTTTTATGTATGTATGTATGTATTTATGATGTATATATGCATGCATGATGTACGTATGTACGTATGCATTTATATATGCATGTATGTATTGATGCATATATATATATATATATATATATATATATATATATATATATATATATATATATATATATATATATATATATATATATATGCAAAAAAAAGCACCTTTAAAGAAAAAAATATAACTATATATATATATATATATATATATATTATATATATATATATATATATATATATATATATATATATATATATATATATATATATATATATATATATATATATATATATATATATATATATATATATAATAAAGATCTTTTTTATCAAAAGAAAGTTGCTTCACCCATTTATTTTCTAATAATAAAAAATAACGGAAAAATTTTGCCTTCATATTTTTGCAACTTGTCCCAACGATTCGTTAGTACAAATTTTGAAGTGTGAGAACTTTAATAAGGGGAATTAAATCAGACGTTTATCTCCGAAGATGTTGTAATTGTGTGAAATATTATGTTGATTAAATAGATTAAAATGAAAATGAGATAAATTACATAGTAATTGCTTAAAAGACTATCTTTTTATCACTACTATCTGAACGGTTGTGTGGTACCCTGATTGCAACTTAAGAAAACTATACCACTAATTTCTAGTGAGTAAATATTATTAAAATAATTAATTTTTAAAAAATTATTGAAGGAATTTGTTTGTAATATATTACTACTAATTTTTTTTTTTTTACTTGATTAAAATAACATTTATATTTCGGATGCATTTCACACATACACAAATGCGGGTATTTTGCTAATCCTAAAAGCTACATACCTCTTATGACGATTTGCCAACGTCAATAATAACGTCTTCATACATTTTTTAACCAATTAACAAATTTGACGCCATCGTAATCCTCTAATCAAACGGGAAAGGATGCATAATAATAATAATAATAATAATAATAATAATAATAATAATAATAATAATAATAGAGAGGGAAATTACCTTCTTTTCGCTTTCGTCAAAAGGTACTAAAAAATTTACTCCTGGATGTTAATTTCATTTGCGTGATTTGAGGGATTGATCTTGTAGACAGGATACGCCATTCTTCTGTTTTTACAATGAAGGATAATCTCGCTATTTATAATTAAAATCAAACTATATATATATATATATATATATATATATATATATATATATATATATATATATATATATATATATATATATATATATATATATATATATATATATATATATATATATATATATATATGCTCTGATTATCAAGTCTTATAGGGTTATGAGTACCTGGGTAAAAATTAATATGTATATGTCGAAAATAAATATTATACTCTACTGTTTGGAACACTCTTCCTTTCTCTAATTTCCTAACAAGAATGGAAAATAACCTTTTAAAATATCATAAATAAAATGACGCTACAAAGTAATAAAATCGACATTAAGTAATTAAAAATTTACATACACACACACACACACACACACACACACACACACACACATACATATATATATATATATATATATATATATATATATATATATATATATATATATATATATATATATATATATATATATATATATATATATATATATATATATATATATATATATATATATATATGCCGTCTACCATGGCTCAAACGGTAGAGTGATTGACTCACGTGCTTGAGGGCGCCGGTTCGATTCCCACTTGGAGACCCTATAGTTATATACTACCTAGAAAAGTTCCTCTCCTAGAATAGGGCAATGTCCCGTGAGATGTGAACTTTGAAACAATAATATATATATATATATATATATATATATATATATATATATATATATATATATATATATATATATATATATATATATATATATATATACAACTATTTGTTTTGGCAGACGTATGTATTATATCTTGTTTACTAGGATGCGAAAGAAGACACCGCCCCCGTTCATTTCTATGCATTAGAGTTTCGATTAATCGGTGCTAAAAATCGATCTTATAATAGATTCGATAATATCAATCAAATTAGTACATTTAAGAGTAGTAGTTAATAATAATACTACTATATAATAATAATAAAAATAATACTATAATAATAATGATAAGAATAAAAGGACTGTAGTAATAATAATAATAATAGTTGAAATAATGATAAAAATGGTAATAATAACAATAATAATAGCAGTAATAAATTGTAACAGTTATAATTATTGATAATAATAATAATATTTATTATAACAATAACATCTCTTGATTCTTGTATTAGTAATTTAAATACTAACATAATTAAAATTATTAGAAAAATATGGAAAATAATACTTTTTATTTGATTAAAATAATAATAATAATAATTTATAATAATAATTTCTCTGAATTTATAAATCATTATTAGAATACTAAAAAACATTTATTTTTTATTTAATAATAATAATAATAATAATAATAATTATAATTATTATTATTATTATTATTATTATTATTATTATTATTATTAACAGGTTCAGGGAGGCAATTTCAGCCATTGTAACCTTTTTAAAAACCAGTTTTGCAAGATTCATGTCTGGAAATTCCAAAAGCACACACACATACACGCGCGCGCACACACCTACACACACACACACACACACACACACACACACACACACACATATATTATATATATATATATATATATATATATATATATATATATATATATATATATATATATATATATATATATATATATATATATATATATATATATATATATATATATATATATATATACTATAAAATTATATATATATATATATATATATATATATATATATATATATATATATATATATATATATATATATATATATATATATATATATATATATATATATATATATATATATATATATATATATATATGTGTGTGTGTGTGTGTGTGTGTGTGTGTGTGTGTGTGGTGTGTGTGTGTGTGTGTGTGTGTGTGTGTGTGTGTGTGTGTGTGTGTGTGTGTGTGTGTGTGTGTGTGTGTGTGTGTGTGTGTGTGTGTGTGTGAAGCGCAAAATCTTTAATTCTTTGCCTTTTTTGGTTTACTCGCTCTTTCCAGTTAATACTGGTCATATTCAGTTTTTTTTATAGAATTTTGTTAGAGTTGTAATTAAATGTGTTGATAGAGCTGCAATGGAAACTATTTAAGAGAAAATTTTAAATTAATTTCGTTATGAGAGTTGTGAAATTGGACGTTTGTGTTTTGGGAGTTGTATTTTAATGTTTGTTTTGTCGTTTAATGATTGTGGCTTGATACAGTGTGTGTGTGTGTGTGTGTGTGTGTGTGTGTGTGTGTGTGTGTAGGCGTTAATTTTTATTTAATAACGTAAATTCTTACGAGAACTGGTGTGAAGGTAAAAAATCGTCTAACAAAATAAGATGCTTTACATGAATCAAATCAAAGGCCGACCCACTCAGTTGATAAAGAGCGTTTGAAAATAATGGACATGGGAATATTTAGGAAAGAAGGGCACTTCTCACCTCAATAGTGTTCGAGAATGATCATTGCGGTTAAGTTTGTGGTAATAAGGTTAAATATAACAGAAACATGAATAATAGTTATTAGTTATTAATAGGAAAAATAGTTATTTAATGTCGTTAATGTTAGGATAATTATTCAATAGTTATTCGGAAATTACATTGAAGCTAAGCAATGAGAGTGCAAGAATGATCAAACGAAAAGGTCTAGACTCCACGCGTAAAAAAAAAAAAAAAGTTATATGGTTAGGTTAGTTTTTCCCCCCCCCCCTTTTTTTCTTGTTTTTAATGGCTAACATTAACCTAGTTTATAAGGTTGCACACTGTGGGTATATCGTTTTAGGTAGGAAAATGAAAAAATAAATGCCAAAGCTGGTTTCGAAAAGATTAAGTAGTAGAGTGAATATACTGGGTATAACCAAGGGTATAACTCAGAAAGTAGGTTGCTAAACTAATAATTTCAATCTTATTCTTTTTACAGGGAATTTAAATAACTTACTTTTTTTTTTATAGAATATAATAAAATAAAAGTATATCGCATATTAATGTAGCATTATTAAGGATCCGAGTTTTTGAGTTATTGAAAACCACGTGATTAAAACTTCAAAACGAATTTTTAAAAATTATATTTTTAATAGAAAATTAAATTAGTGAAGCTACATTTTTTCTATATAAGTAATATGACTTTTCTGCATTGTAAATTTCATTGTTATATTTTTGTCATTTTGTAATGAAATTCGTTGGGACATTTTTAAAAATTATTTTCCTATTAGAAAATTAAATTAGTGAAGTTGCTTTCAATAAATCGGTGAAGCTACTTTCAATAAATTAGTGAAGCTACATTTATAAGTAATGTTTTTTCTGCATTGTAAATTTCTTTGTGATATTTTTGTCATTTTGTTATGAAATTCGTTGGGACATTTTTAAAAATTATTTTCGTATTAGAAAATTAAAATAGTGAAGCTACTTTTTTTTATAAGTAATATGTCTTTTCTGTATTCTAAAAAATTTCGTTGTGATATTTTTGTCATTTTGTTTTGAATTTTGCTTGAATATTTTTGCCAGTGTACAGTTTTCTTTTATATTTATATATATATATATATATATATATATATATATATATATATATATATATATATATATATATATATATATATATATATATGGCTTAGGTGGAGATTGTTTCTGATTTCGATATTTTTTATATCGATATTTTTTTATATATATTTTTTTATATATTTTCTATAAGAGTTTCATATACTATATATTTGTTTTTTCATTCATATATTAAATTTATATATAAACTATATACATAAAATTATTATTTAGGTTAAATTACGCATCTTCGGTAGTTTCAGGTTATGATAAGTCGAATTAGGTTCTGCTAGAAAGTAGTATAATATTGTGTATGTCTAGTGTAATATACCTCTGGCAATTTTCTTGTTTACGTTAGGCTTCTCCGATATTTTCGATTTTCGATATTTTTAACAATCGAAACTCAGAAACAATCTCCACCTTTACCTATAAATATATAATATATATAAATATATATATATATATAATATATATATATATATATATAATATATATATATATATATATATAGACCGAGGGCCCCGGCCCCGGCTAAAAAATCAGGGAAAACAGGGGTTTGTCTGACGAGGTTAAAATGGCAAATTATACCTACTAATGTTGGATTAATTCAAACAAAATATAAGAAAATTGTCAATTTTTTTCTTGTCTTTTTCAATATTTTCTTTTTCTTTTCTGTTTCTTTTGACCGCTCTTCTTCTGCTAGTGAATGTTCATTTTTGTGTTTTGATTTTATGCCCCCATAAAGATTTGGTTGAAAAATTTTTACTTGTGGCACCCGGAGGTCCTCTTCTAATTTTTTGACTGCACATGTTACATTGAGCTGTTTTCAAGCCTATCCTGAAACACTGTAAAGTATTCCCATACTGCTGAAGTTGATCTTATATCCATAGTGACTGAAAGTATAAACATAATAATAATTTTGAAATAATGTAGCTAATTGATACAAGTTTGATACATAGCAATAAAATAACAATGCTATGTATAAATACAGGTTATATTGATAATTTTATATCTTACATTTTTTCAAACTTTACCTTAGGGTCTTACCTAAGTAAACCTGTTGAATCACTATTGTGAATAAAAAAAAAAAAAAAAATTCAAAACTTTTTTACTTTTTACTTTTTTAAACATTATTATACAAAATCTGTAATTTTCTGAAAAAAATGCATATAATCATTAATTTAAGTGATTGCTGACTATTCTACTCCTTTCATTATAATTAAATAAAGACCAATTAATGTGTTAAAGTATTAAAGTATTTAAATTAGCACACCTGTGCTAATTTTCTTAACCTAAAATTACAGTGCTTTTGACCTCTTTACAAATTGCAACCCTGACCCCGACCCCGGCAAAATTCCAGCCCCGGTCGGTCCCTATATATATATATATATATATATATATATATATATATATATATATATATATATAATATATATATATATATATATATATATATATATATATATATATATATATATATATATATATATATATATATATATATTATATATATATATATATATATATATATATATATATATATATATATATATATATATATATATATATATATATATATATATATATATATATATATATATATAGATTGACATAATAAATTACTTTAAAATGTCTGATGAAATACAATTATTTTCAAACATTCTTTATCTTAGATTGATCTACGCAGTTCTGATAAAAAGTTCTTCCTGGAATTCATTAATTAAACTATCGCATCAGTCCGGTACTCAGTATTTACATTTATAATTTGCAACATATTTTTACCTTTGTGCTAAAAACCAAAAACACATAGTCATGTAGTTACTATTATATTTATTTGTTTACTTTAGCAATAAAAATATAAAAAAAAATTATTTTAAGAGGAATTTTAGATTGATTAAAATACTCGTAGACAGGAGAACTTACCTGGTTTTGTCTTTAATTAAAAATTAGTGATGAACTATTGTTTGTATTTTAAAAGCTTTATTTACTATTGAGAGTTTTTTTTTTAATTTTTTATTTTATTTTATTTAATTTTTTTTTTTTTTTTTTTTTTTTTTTTTTTTTTTTTTTTTTTTTTTTTTTAGCACAAGGGTTGCGACAATTTCCCTTAACCCTGTTGTTCATTTCAGCCACTTCTGTGCTCTGGAATTCCATTCAAATTTAGTAGCATAAGGGTTGTGGTAATTTCCCATAACCTGATTCATTGTTCATTTCATTCACTCCTGCGCTCTGGAATTCCTCAAAGATTGTGATAATTTCACATAACCTGATTCATTGTTCATTTCAGTAACTCCTGTGCTCTGGAATTTCATTCGAATTTAGTAGCATAAGGATTGTGATAATTTCATATAACCTGATTCATTGTTCATTTCAATAACTCTTGTGCTTTGAAATTTCATTCAGATTTGGTAGCA
>SEYY01021774.1:0-10000 GCA_009176605.1 Armadillidium nasatum
AAAATTTTAGAAGGTACCTCAAAGTACCAATAAGTTGTAAAAATTTTAGAAGGTACCTCACAGTACCAATAAGTTGTAAAAATTTTTAGAAGGTACCTCAAAGTACCAATAAGTTGTAAAAATTTTAGAAGGTACCTCACAGTACCATTAAGTTGTAAAATTTTTTAGAAGGTACCTCACAGTACCAATAATTTGTAAAAAATTTTAGAAGGTACCTCACAGTACCATTAAGTTGTAAAATTTTTTAGAAGGTACCTTACAGTACCAATAATTTGTAAAAATTTTTAGAAGGTACCTCACAGCACCATTAAGTATCAATAATTAATAGGAAGTACTAAAAGTGTACTATTAAGTATAAAAAAAATTATTTGAGTACCAAAAGGTACTATTAAGTATAAAAAAAAATTATTTGAGAGTACCAAAAGGGTACCAATAAAGTACAAAAATTATATCAAAATTATACCAAATAGCCAAATAATATCAAAAGTACCAAAGGGTTAAGTATAAAACCAAAGGGTACATTCACAAAAAAAAAGAGAGCTATTATATAGCTAATAATAATAATTAAAAAAAAATATTAGCTAAATTAATAGCTAAAAAATATTAAAAATATTTTGTAAATATTTTTAATAACGAATAAAAATATTGTACTTAAATTCTAAAGTACTTATTTTAAAGTAATTACTTAATACTAGAATGTTATATATACAAAAAAAAAAAAAAATAATAGGCCCTACTTTAGTAGGCCTTATTGGAATATAAAAAAATTTTTTTTTTAAAAAAAAAATATTCCAAGGTGGGTGTTATGTAGGCCCAATCCGATACAAATTTATAATGAATAAAATGTTGGAAAACCTTAAATAGGTCCAAAGCCTATTTAAGTAGGCCCTAAAATAATTATAAACAAAGCCTATTTAAGTAGGCCCTAAAATAATTATAAGCAAAGCCTATTTTAGTAGGCCCTAAAGTAATTATAAATAAGTTTAACCACAATAAGTATATATATATATATATATTTTTTTTTATTTTTTGAAGGACAGGAATTTAATTTCCCAACCTGTGGTATAGGTAGCACTCACATATACGGTAAATCTCCCTATAAGAAAGGAAAAAAAACTGTCTGTACTCACACAAAGAGTCAAAGTAAGGTAAATTTTGGAAACGTTGGTGCGCCACTAATGTTAATTCTTTTTCCCAATAACTATAGCTAAACCCGGCGTGGCGTTACTAGGAAGAGAATAATAACAATTTCCTCCTTCAATATAATAGTCTGTTAGCAAATTTCACTACAAACTTGATTACTTATTATATTGAGGAGCCAGTAAAAAAGGGGTGTGATTGGAGTAAATAAAATTTGTTTCTAGAAATTTAAAAATTAGATGAATTGACTTAGTATCTAGAAAATTATTCTAGGAAATTTTATTAGAACTTAGAAATTATTCTAAGAATTTTGTAGATTCTAGGAAAAAAAAAAATTTTCTCTAGAGATTAGACTGGATTTAGAATGTAAAAAATGCAAATACCATATTTAAAATAAATAAAGGAAATTTGCAAGAAAAAAAATATATGTATATATATATATATATATATATATATATATATATATATATATATATATATATATATATATATATATATATATATATATATATATACATATATGATACAAATACTCAAATTTAATCCGGATTCGTTGAGAAACTTCAGAGTAGCCTATGCTGACGATGAAGATGAAGTTCTTTGTAATCCGAAAAGAATGTATTAAATAGCAATATTAATAGATGATTTAATATTAATCAATATTTATGACTATTAATTAAGGCAAGTATGAAGTAATTTATGCAATAAGTACAATATGCCACAGTTTTATAATTACACTTTTGTAACACTTCATCACAAAACGTCTCAATGTAGACTGTGAAAGCACGAATATTCTCGATTGTTTTATAAGAGGGGACTTTCAACGTTTTTAAGTAGAAACAATCGTTTTTAGACGTTCTTTTAAAGTTTTCATTGAAGTTTCTTTGAATTAATTAAACAAATTTTTATTAGATTGGAAATTGTTATAAAACATTCCGATAAATAAAAACAAATTGAAATGTGTTAAGAAGATAGTGCAAATTTATATATTAAATAAGAAAAATTATAATTAGAATATAAGAAGGCGAAAGACGACAACTACTCATTAGAGAGAGCGCGCCATTTTCTAGTTTATTCTATAGTTATTATTCAATTAAATTTATATGAAGGTAATTAAAATACCTTACAATAAAATTTGATAATCAAAATGCTCTATAGGAAATATAAAACATTCTGACAAAGTTTCAAAACAATTGACATAGTAGTTTCTGAAATATAAAGGTTTTAATATGAAAAAAGGCCTACCTTTTTCAATTAGAATTTTGGGCATAATTAATAACTGAATTAAGCTAAATCATTGGACTTGACAAACTATAGAGTGTCAAGAACAAAGTAAAATAATAAAAAGAACAATAAAATATTAACTATAATTAAAATCTAAATTAGAAAAAATTAGAAATAAATATATATATATATATATATATATATATATATATATATATATATATATATATATATATATATATATATATATATATATATATATATATATATATATATATATATACATACATATATATACTTCTGAATTAGGGGGTGAAATTCCCTCAAGTCACCCATTCGCATTTTTATGAGTCAAAGCGAACAGAACCTGGTTGGAATTTGACAAAATTCGCAACACAATATATATTTATATATATTATATTTAATAATATAATAATAGATTATATATATAATATATATCATATATATATATATATATATATATATATATATATATATATATATATATATATATATATATATATATATATATATATATATATATATATATATATATATATATATATATATATATATATATATATATATATATATATATATTATAGTATATATTGGCAGGAGTTTGTGAAAGATTATCATAACGATAGATTACTTTTGGTAACCGTTTATAAATTACTAGAAACCATTTAGAAAGCCTTAGAAACCATTTTGAAGCCACTATAATATCTTTTAGAAAACTTTAGAAACTATTTTGAAAAAGTTTGAATTCTATTAGTTAGAAATTTTTGCTCTAACATTTTAAAAAATTTTGAGGCTCAAGTATTTGGAGCTGGATTTTGAAAATGAGTTTCTGTCCAAGATTTTAGAGAAAATGTATCCTGAACCAAACTCGAAGTCCGGAGTTCGGAATTCGGAGTCCGAGTCAAAAGTCCGGAGCCACATACAGAAATACAATAATAATAATAATTATAATAATAATAAATCATCATAAATCATCTTCCCCCAGGAAGGACTTTCGTCCTGTCAGTGGGATCTTTCGAGGAAGATCCTTGGGTTTCAAGGGCCCACGGCGGATACCGCTGGCTGGGCCAGGCCTATCGCGGATACCGGAGATTTATTCCCACTAGTGACAAGCATTTCACTAGTGTACTCATTAACGGCTGAGTGAGCCGAAGCTAGCGTTACTGGGAATGACTCAAATTCCCACGTCCCGACCGAGCCTCGAACTCGGTCCTCACGCGTGCTAAGCGAGCGCTCTGCCAACTGAGCTACGGGACGCGCCATAATATTTATAATAATAATAATAATATTAATAATAATAATAACAATCATAATAATAATAGTAATAATAATTTCTCACATGCTATTTATGTTTTTTTTCCAAAAATTATGAATGAAATGGAAAAAGTAAAGTGCTTGTTTGTGTGTTTGCATCTGTAGATAACCTGTATGAATATATCTTCATTTGCTCTAATGAAAATTTATCATACATTCATATACCTATTTGTGTATATGTATGCATCACGATTATGTAAATTTTAGTGGGAAATTATTCACATATTTGAATGTGTAGCTGGCCACCGCTGTCCCAGGAAAAAGAAACCACTATTTAGTAAACGTTCATTTTGAAACTTACATTTCAGATATAAATATATATATTTTTAGCTGCGGTCATGTTAAAAAATAAGCATTTGAAACTATTGTTATTTCAAGTTTTTGCTTTCTTTATTGCCTTGTTTTTATTTAACATTATATCCAATTATTTGAATGGGACTCAGAAAAGGACTTCGCCTGAAGAAAATACGTTTATATTGCCGGGTAATGATCCCATATCGGATAACTTGACACTTCAGAAAAAAATGTATCCAGACTTTAGTCACTGCTCGACAAAGAGTCTAATATCTAAATATATTCAATGGGGAAACTACAGAGTTCTACAGAATTATGTGAAAGCTACAGAAACATTTCCCTGTAACAAAAGTGTTACTTATGCCACTCACGGGAAGCTCGGATTTCTTCATAACTTAGTTGAACTTGCTTCAAGATGGCAGGTTAGATTCACTTACAAAATTTCTGAAGGCAAATTGCATGCTAATATTACACTGATATTTATGAAAAAGTAAGTCTCTTCTACAGATATATCTGTAGATTGATAATATATTTTAAATTCGACACCATCAAAATTTTCTGAAAATTTCGAATTCTGTTCATTTTTAAAAATAAATAAGTAAAAAGATTTTATTTTATAAAAGATATTTACCATAAAGATGTAAAAATTTGTAAATTCTATTTATTACTTAAAAAATTAACATCATTTATATTTTAACTTAAATATTCGAAGTCAAAAATTTAGATAAAGTATTTCAAATGTTTTTGAAAGGATTAAATTCTCCATTCATTCTTTTGTGATAGTTTGAACTAAAATAATGATATTGATAGTCTTTTTTTTAACTTTTCAAATACAGGGTCCAATAAGTGTGGCCATCTACGCTCCAGGTGAATCTTTCCAGAAAACACTGGACGTTATTTTTCATCTTCGTGAGTGCAGCCATAATGAAGTAAAGAAATTTGTCACTTTTCATATTTTCTTTGAATCTAATCGGATACCAAATGTGGTAGGTACTATTCGATTTGGTACGTTTTCGATAAAAAAGGTGATTTTTTGTTTTGGATTTTAACAATTGAGGTGGATTATTTCCAAGGACAATTTTTAATTTAATGAGACACTCTCATTCCACCTTCACACACACACACACCGGACTGAATTGTCGTGTTTTGAGCTGAGTCAGCACATTATTATATTTTGTTCAGAACCCCGAAAAACACATAAGACATGGTTTGCACTTTCATTTTTTAAGAACAACACTAGAGTACTGATAAGAATTAGCATGACGTTAAGTCAAAAACCATAGAGTCGGAAAGAAAAGTGGATAAGAAAATTTGGAGAAATATATTGTACGAGCTCTCCTCAGCTTGTCAAAGGAAGAGGAGGTCTGCTATTTAGAGTTTTCAAAGAATTAGATTCTGTTGTAATCAATATGGTAAAAAGGAGATTAACTTAAAATTATTACGAGACTTGAGAGAGTCATTAAGAGTTGATAAGAAGAAAAGGCTTTCTGGAACAGCTATTTGGGTAGAACCATTCCAGATTCGCGATGTGTATTCCATGCAAGAACCAATAATACTCCAGTGAAAAAAAAAATAAATAAATAAATAAAAACTAGGATTGAGTGAAATTGCACTGAATGAGCCTCAGAACACTCAACTTCTTTGAAGCTTATTTGAAGAGGTGATTTTTACAAGAAGGAAATTAAGATTATTAAGGACAAGGATAGACGAAGGTTTGAGTTTTATTTTCTAAGTAGATATGGTATTTGTGTAGATTATGTTAAACAGAAATATTGAAAGAACTGATCTTTTGAAGCATTTAAAACATCATGCTATCTCTGCCCAAAATAGAAAACCAAGTAAGATGATAAGTCGTTGATTTAATGTCATTCTTAGTTCAATTGTTTGTCGCTCCTTGTGAAATATTTCAAAACAAAAGATATAATGAAGGGTACAGTAGTCGGCACGGCATGGAGTGACAAATAGGTAATTTATGAAAAGAATTGGAATAGGACATAACTCTGAAGTCAGAGAAACACTTCAATTTGATAGATTTAAAGAACGGTGGTCGTCTGCAACAGCTTCTGTTGAACAACCGGAAAAGAAGCCAAAGAGATACTTACTGGGAGAAGAAAGATGCCGATAGATGGAAGTTAAAAATCGAATCCTTGTGTCAGTTAACTTTAATTAATTAATAAGGATAGGATGAGATGTTGAAAAAAAAAATTTTCATTCCGATTCTTTCTCATTTTCAGTATATATAGCTTTTTTCCCGACGAAAAAACTCCATTCCTAACGTTTTTACGAGCGACTTAAAGTTTAGTAGAAAGTTTTTAAATTTAAGGTAAGTTTAAATCTACCGTGAGGACGCATAAAAAATTTTTTTGGTCTGAAATTTGGTGTGTATATTCTTAAATCTATTGGCTATAAAAACTTTTTACAGAGTTTTGATGTGTGCATAACAGAAAACAGGTTATATGCCCTTACTTGACCAGGTGTCGAAATTTTTTTTTCCAATTTTGAAAAATTCACACCTTCGGACAAAAAAAAATAAAAAAAAAAAAAAAATATGGAATGGTCATCTTTGAAAATTGAATATTGTTTAGAGGAGGGATAGATCTAAAACTTTTATTTAAAACACTTTTAAAACCTATTTGTCCTGATTCGAGATACAGCTTATCGAAAATGGCCGAATTTTCGACGAAATTTCAAATTTTCCAAATTTTGAGAGGCTGTATCTCGAATCAAACAATTAGTTTTTAAAAGTGTCTTATAATAAAAGTTTTAGATCCATCCATCCTCTAAACAATATCCAATTTTCAAAAACATTCAAGACAGGGATTTTTTTTTTTTTTTTTTTTTTTTTTTTTTTTTTCTCTGGAAGGGTATATATTTTTCAATTTAAAAAAAAAAAAAAAATTTGAACTTCTGTAATCAAAGACTGTCCGTATTATTCCCAAATGTTCCCTTTTAATATTGTAGAAATTGGGGCTAAGAATGTACAGGGGAGTTTTTGGATCATTCTGACCACTATTTTACCACTTCTATTTAATCTCTTTTTGAATTTTGACCCCCTATAACTGCTAAACCGTTAGAAACTCAGAAAAACGTCAGAAATCGAATGTTAATTAATTTAAAAAATGCATGTACATTGTAAATTTCAGCTCAATATCTCAAATAATAATAAAAAAAAGTCTTCAGAATGACGTGTCCCCTTGTGTCAGACTCTATCGAACAATTTGGATTTTTCTGATGTCTGAATAAAAATGTCAGTGAAAAGAGAAAGAAGTTTAAGTTACGAATGCTTTTATGAAAGTGATACTAGGGATCTGAAATAAATTTGAAGAAACAAGAAGTTTAACTCACTTCCGGTTAGGATAGATTCGAAAAATTTGGAAAGAACAGAGAGGGACTAAATCTGTGATAATAAATAATGAAAATAAATAATAATAATAATAAATATAATAATAAAAAATAATAATAAAATAATAATAATAATAATAATAATAATAATAATAAATAATAATAAAATAATAATAATAATAATAATAAATAATAATAATAATAATAAAAATAATAATAATAATAATAATAATAATAATAATAATAATAATAATAATAATAATAATAATAATAATAATAATAATAATAATAATAATAAATGAATAATGATAAAAAATGACTAAATTAAATATTAAATGAAATAATTGTGATTTGCATAAATAAGTAATTTTATATAATTATATAATGATTATTATAAAATTATAATGCAATTGCAATATAATTATAGATACCAAAACCTAACGAACTTTTGAGCCCGAAAATCAACTGCTCCATAAAACTCCACGACATTGATTACTGGAAACGTTACCGCCACTTGAACGAGTTGCCCTATCCCGTCAATGTTGCCAGAAATGTTGCCAAATCAAATTCAGCAACTTTCTTTTACTTTACGTCAGATATTGAGTTGTATCCTTCCCTTAACATCATTCCAGGTATGTATATAAGTGAATAAATAAAAAATCTGATGAGCAAATCGATATGTAAAATAAATAAAATAAATAAATGAAACATTTTTTTTTAATATATATATATATATATATATATATATATATATATATATATATATATATATATATATATATATATATATATATATATATATATATATTATATATATATATATATATATATATATATATATATATATATATATATATATATATATAATATATATATATATATATATATATATATATATATATATATATATATATATATATATATATATATATATATATATATATATATATATATATATATATATATATATATATATATATATATATATATATATATATATATATATATATATATATATATATATATATATATAATATATATATATATATATATATATATATATATATATATATATATATATATATATATATATATATATATATATATATATATATATATATTATATATATAATATATATATATATATATATATATATATATATATATATATATATATATATATATATATATATATATATATATATATATATATATATATATATATATATATATATAATATATATATATATATATATATATATATATATATATATATATATATATATATATATATATATATATATATATATATATATATAATATAAGCTCTTAAACTCGTTAATCCGTTAATCGTTAATTAATGTCGTTAAATTTTTCATTAACGAATAACGTCATTAATAAAAAAAATCATTAACGGACTTATTAACGCTTATACAATTTTTTGTCGTTAATGCAAGTTCATTAATTAAAAAATTTTGTAAAAAAAAAAATTTTAAACCTTCTCGGTCATGTATATTGTGCAGAAAACTTTAGTTCTAAATGATGTCTGGATAATTCAAAACTATTATTGCTTGTTCATACACTTATACGGTACACAACTTAAGCCTACCAGCAACCAATGACTACCTTTAAACGAGTAGGTTTTAACTTTTTGATGTCCATCACCCAATTTTAATATTTTTATGGGAATAAAATTGTCCGATTCCACATCACAACAAAAACTATTCTATAAATTTAAAAATAGTACTGATGATAAATAGATATTTGAATAACATAACATACTGTATATACCATTTTATTCCAATCTTATAACAAAAATCGATATAGATCTAAATTTGATTCAAATTTTCCTACATAGTTTTTATTTATAATAAGTAAATAAAAAAAATTTAAATTAAATTTTAAAATTTAATATTTGTCTGCTCAGAAGTTTAAATCAATTGACTATATTGCCTAGAATAAAATAATTACATAAAGAAGCTGAAGCTATGGTATCACATTTTTTAGCTTTTCAGTAATTAGGGCTTCACATTCTGAACCTAATAAGAAAAAAAAAAAAAAAAAAAAAAAAAAAAAAAAAAAAAAAAAAAAAAAAATAATATAAATCAATTCAATAGGTAATTTAGAAAACAAAAATATTGTAATTAACGTAAATGATTAACGACTGAAAAGCGTCAATTTATATATATATATATATATATATATATATATATATATATATATATATATATATATATATATATATAATATATATGGGTTTCCACCACACGCGGAAGTACCCTTTTCAAGGAAGGGCAAGTTATAAAATAAAAAGATAACCCACACGAATCCAAGTCTAACGCAAGTCTCTATGATGAGAGCAAACGGATGTCTTAAAGAAAGAAAGAGGAACCACAAGGATTAAGCCTGGAGTGTCCAATATTCACACAAAATTTATGTAAAAGCAAGCCAACCCTTGTGCTACAAGGACAATGCAAAAGTAACGTAATGCGTTAGGTCAGTTCCCTCGAATATCAGCAGTTATAGAACCAATAGAAAAGAGATAGTCCCGCAACGTCAAACCTCAAAGATTAAGGGTCAAGAGAATTTGAAGCAGAGGACAGTTTTAGTTTTTTTAGTCTTAGACTCAATCCTGTTCAAAAGAAGGGTAAAACTTAAGCCCCCT